>PVIC010027025.1:0-23947 GCA_004025085.1 Thryonomys swinderianus
TGCTGAGTTCGGGGCTTGCCTGGGCACCATAGTGAGCGCAGGGCCAGCCTGAACTACAAAGCGAGACCCTGTCTCAAAAAGAAAAAAAAAAAAAGAGGTTATCCTTACAGTGAAGGTGTTTGGCTCCTTTATTAAAGATAAGGTGGGCTGGGCCGGAGGGTTAGCTCAGTGGTTCCGGCGCCTGCCTCGCAAGCGTAAGGACCTGAGTTCGATCCCCGGTTACCACATATAATGCTGGGCGTGGTGGCTCACGCCTGTAATCCCAGCACTCGGGAGGCAGAGACAGGAGGATTGCTGAGTTCGCGGCGGCGGCTTGCCTGGGCACCATAGTGAGCTCAGGGCCAGCCTGAACTACAAAGCAAGACCCTGTCTCCAAAAAGAAAAAAAAAAAAAAAAAAAAAAGATAAGGTGGGCAAGTAGGACTGAAATTGTTTCTGCATCTTCTAATCTGCTCCACTCACCCTCAGGTGTGTTCTTTTGCCAATACTGTGTTGTCTTTTTCATAATAACTTGGTGGTACACTTTCAAATCAGGGATTGTGATAGCCCCTACCATTACTTTGTTGGCCAGAATTTCTTTTGCTGCTGTAGCTCTCCTCTGGTTTCAAATGAATATTAAAATTCTAATTCTGTGGCATACACTATTGGCATTTTGATCCCAATTGTACTAAATATGTAGAACAGTTTTGGAAGTATGACTTTTTTTTTTTTTGAGACAGGGTCTCGCTTTGTAGCTCAGTCTGGCCCTGAGTTCACTATGGAGCCCAGGCAAGCCTTGAACTCAGCAATCCTCCTGTCTCTGCCTCCCGAGTGCTGGGATGACAGGCATGAGCCACCACGTCTGGCACTGTGGTATGTGGTATTGATGGCTGGTGGGCGTGAGTCTCCATGCCCAGCATTGTATGTGGTGTCCGGGGATTGAACTCAGGACCTTGAGCTTGCGAGGCAGGCACCGGAACCACTGAGCTAACCCTCCAGCCCGGAAGTATGACCATTTTTACTGTTGGTTCTTCCTACACAAGAAGAAGACATATCTTTCCATTTTCTGATATTCTCTTTGATATACTTTTTCAGAGTAGTGTAGTTTTGAATGGAAAAGTCTTTTACTTTGTTAGATTGAACCCTAGGTATTCTGTTTTATGGGGTAATATTGTGAAAGGTATTGTTTCATTAGTTTTGCTCTGAGTTTGTTTGTTTATTTTTTGTGTTTGGTACCAGGGATCAAACTCAGGATTTTGTGGTTATGGAGGCAGATGGCGTGCCAGTGAGCTAAATCCTCAGGCCTACTTTGTTATTTTTGTACAGCTATGCTATTAACTTTTGCATGTTGATTTTGAATCCAACTATGCTACTCAACTAGGTTATTAAATGTAGAAATCTTTTGTAGAGTATCATGTAACCCACAAATAATGATAATTTTACTTACTCCTTTCCTGTTCTTATTCCTTTCATTTCTTTCTCTTATCTAATTGCTCTGGATAATGCTTCCAGAATTATAGTGAGGAAGAGTGGTGATAGTGGACATCCTTGTTTTGTTTCTGATTTTAGAGTGAAAGCTTTTAGTTTCTGTTCATTTACTCTGATGTTGGTTGTTGATTTGATGTTGGCTTTTATCAGTTTAAGATAAAGACCATTTACTTCTATTTTCTGTGGGGTTGTTATGAATGGGTGTTGGACTTTGCCAAATGATTTTTCTTCATCTACTGAGATGATATAGTTTTTGCTCTTAGCTCTCTGAATTTATTCAATTGCATATATTGAACCTTCCATTCATGGGATGAATCCTACTTGGTCATGGTGTATAATCTTGATGGGCTACATTCTTTTTACCAGTATCTTATGAGAATTTTTGCAACTGTGTTCATTTGGGAGATTGGCCTATTGCTCTCTTTTTTTGGATGGATCCTTCTCTCCTTTTTGGATCAGGGTATTGCTTGTTTGGAAGAATGAATTTATGAGTATTGCTTCTCTGTCAATTTCATCAAAGAGTGAGAAGTAGCTCCATTAAGTCTTCTCTAAATTTCTTTTAGACTTCAGCAGTGAGTCCATAATGGCCTGGGATTTTCTGTATTTGTAGATTTTTAATTACATTTTCAATTTCATTGACTGATATTGGTTTATTAGAGTTTTTATAGCTTCTTGATTCAGCTTAGGTAATTCATATGTATTTAGGAATCTGTCCTTTGTTTGTTATCTATCTTATTAGAAGATAGGTCCCTGAAGTAGGTATTTTTGGATTTCTGCAGGATCTGTTATGATTTCACTTTTAATTCTGACTTTCATGGATTTGAGTTTTCTCTCACTCCCTTTTTTTTGAGAAGGTTAGCTAAGAGTTCATCAATTTTATGTAATTGTTTTTTTTCTCTGTTCATATAATTTATTGCAGTTAGCACACAATTTAAAAATTCAACATACCAATAGCACAAAACTAAACAGCATTATAAGTTATTCCTCCCTCAGGAAAACAAAATGTACTATGATTGTCAAAGCTAGATGTCAGTCTAAGTTTTTTTTGTTTTTTCTTTTGAGACAGGGTCCTCCTGCTTTGTAGTTCAGGCTGGTGCTGAGCTCACTATGTAGCCCAGACAAGGCTTGAACTCACAGCAATCCTCCTGTCTCTGCCTCCTGCGTGCTGGGATTACAGGTGTGAGCCACCACACCTGGCTGGTTTTTTTTTTTTTTATTTTAGTCTCCATTGTATTAATTCTGTTCTGTTTTGGATAATTTCCTCCCTATTCTGAGCTTTTTGGTTGACTTGCTGTTGTTTTTCTAGAGGCTTGAGGTTCAACATTAGTTTATTTATTTAAAATCATTGTTGCCCTAATATGAGTATTTACTGCTATAAATTTTCCTCATAGGACTGCTTTCATTGTGTCCCATAAATTCCAGTGTGTTGAACTGGCATTATCATTTAATTGTAGAAACTGTCTAATTTCCTATTTAATTTCATCTGTGACCTATTGGCTGTTTGGGATGGTGTTACTTACTTTCCAAGAGTTTATGAAGTTTTTGTGATTTTTTTTTGCTTTTTGAGACAGGGTCTTGCTTTGTAGTTCAGGCTGGCCCTGAGCTCACTATGGTGCTCAGGCAAGCCGCCATGAACTCAGCAATCCTCTTGTCTCTGCCTCCCGAGTGCTGGGATGACAGGCGTGAGCCACCACGTCCGGCATTGTGGTATGCAGTGTTGATTGTTGGTGGGCATGAGTCTCCACACCCAGCATTATATGTGGTTGCCAGGGATCAAACTCAGGACCTTGCGCTTGTGAGGCAGGCGCTGGAACCACTGAGCTAACCCTCTGGCCCCCTTTTTTTTTTTTTTTTTTTTTTTTTTTTTAGACAGGGTCTCGCTTTGTAGTTCAGGCTGGCCCTGAGCTCACTATGTAGCCCAGGCAAGCCTTGAACTCAGCAGTCCTCCTGTCTCTGCCTCCCAAGTGCTGGGATTACAGGTGTGAGCCACCACACCTGGCTAAGTTTTTGTGATTTTCCTTTGCCACTGATTTTCAATTTCATTGCACTTTGGTTTGATTATATACATAGGATAATTTCAATTCCTTTCCATTTACTTTAGCATATTCTATGAGTCTGTATGTGATCTATTTTGGAGAATGATCCATGTGCAGCTGAGAAGAATGTATATTCTGGTGTTGTAGGGTAAAACATTTGTAAATAACTACTAAGTTCATTTGTTCACAGGTTTGGTTCAGTTCTGACATTTCTTTGTTGATATTTTTGTATAGTTGTTCTGTCTGTGACACTAGAATATTCAGATCTGTCATTATAATTGTATCAGCACTTAAATGATTTTTCATGTTATTAATACTTGTTTTATAATGGGTGGATGTGCTGATATTTTGAGCATATATATTTATGACTGTTATCTCTTCCTTTTGGATCATTCCCTTTACAAGCGTGTAATAACCTACTTTGTTTCTCTTAATCAGTGTTGGCTTGAAATTCACTTTGTCTGCAGATAGAATAATTACTCCTGCTTTTTCCCAGGTTCTTTTTGAATGAAGTATTGTTTTCCATTTTTTAATTTTAGTCTGTGAATTTCTTTTTGAGTTAAATGTGTTTCTTGTATGCAGCATATTGTTGGATGTTGCTTCTTAACCCATTGTGCCTGTCTCTTTTTGGTTGTTTGTTTTTATTATTTATTTCTCTTTATTATTATTAATATTATAAGGCAAAGTTCCTTTTCCTCTTTCCTGGATATGAGGCTCTTGTCTATAGAAGATTCTATTTTATGGCTGAAGGTGACAAAAGCTGCTTGTGAAGTGGCCTTTAACCTCCATTTGGGAAAACAGCAAAAAGGAAGAAGAAATCATTCGCAGTTTTTAAAAAATTTTAGAAAACAAAAAGAAAAGTCCCAAAATCTCTAGGTCATTCCTTAGTCAGTGATCAAACTGCCCAAAAGAAAAACAGGAGCGAGGAGAAGCGGCCAGTGGGGCACTGGGCTTTCCTCTGGGGTGAGTGCAGAAGGAGACGCCCAAGGCTTTAGGATAAACTGAGGTTCCTTGCAGCCCCAGCAGTGAGGGGAAAAGGAGTGGAAGGAAAAGAAGAGACAGCAAGAGCACTCCATGCTGCCATGATCCCAGATCTAGGCCCACCTGTGGCCCAGCCCAGACCAGTTCCTATCACTACCTCTGTGTCCAGAAGGTTAACAATAAAAAAGAAAAACAGAAATGAAGGTCCAAACAAAACACAGAAGGGAAAGCTCTAAGAGAATGGAGTGAGGAAGTGGGAGGAGGTGAAGGTAGGTCTCTGAATGTGCACCAAACTGTAGGGGCTGCTCCATTGTCAGCTGACCATGGTGTGGTGTTAGCTCATCACATAGTATTTGGTCGACTGCTGCCCATACACCCTGTAGAACTCAGGGTGATCAGGGTCCTGGGAGGCATCAAACCAGTCTCTAGACAGCCAGACCAGGAAGGGACTGGGCTATGGAGGGCATCAGTGGCAGAGAGTAGGAATACTCCTGAGAGGGCACTGTAGAGGGGAAGAGGCAGGAGCGGGGGGCTAGGGCTGGTAGCTGCCATGGTTGGCCACAGATCAGTAACAGCTGTCCATGGGCCAGACCAGGATCTGGCTGCCGCCATACTGAGGGAGCATGGGATTTTGGTTGGCAAAGCCATTAGGGTACCGTGAGGGGTGCACGGGGTTTGAGTGCACTAGATAGGTACTGCCCAATGGGGTCACCAGTGCTGCATCGAGCTGCAGGGCCCCAGGGGCTGCCTGGACTGGCCTGAGCCATGGTTGTGTCTGCTGCCCTGTACTGACTGCCCACAAGGCCAGAAGCCACCTTAGGAAACTGGCCTCAGGGAAGGCTGTCCAGTGCTTGCGCTTCTCAAACCCAGAGCTGCTCACACCAAGGGGTACAGGGGGACACTAGGGGAGGGTACCGGCGCGTTGAAGGGCTTTCCAGATTCTTGAGCAGCTGCTTCTCCTTCTCAGCCACCTTGTGCAGGAAGAGCTTGGAATTCAGGTGGCCGATCTTAGGGGGAAGAGCGGCTGCTGCCCGTGCAGGTCTGGGTCCTGCCCATTAGGATCTTCACAGACTTGGTGTTCTTCATGAAGCTCACATCCACGGTCTCTTTGAATAGCACTAGCAAGTTGCTCCTAAGCTTCAGCGCCTGTGCCACGCTCTCGCTGAAGAACTTGGCCGGGGCCTTGGCCAGGCCCGGCTGTCTCAGGTCCTAGTCCAGCAGCTGGGGCAGCTTCTCCTACTGCACCTGCACCTCCTCCTTCAGCTGGCTCAGCTTTTCCTCCCCCAGGGGCCTGTTGGACTCGAGCTTGGGCAGCTGGTCCTCGAAATCTTGCTCCGGCTCCTTCAGGTGGTTCTGCTGCTTCATCAGCATCTTCCAGATCTGTTCCTCTGGATCTCCATGTCGCTGCCCGAGTGTCCTGTCGCGCGCCACTGTAGTAGCAGCAGTCCTGGCACACAGCCACCTGCTCGGCCTCGCAGTGGTGGAGGTGTAGGCGTTGTGCTGCGGGCAGCTCCAGGCCCGAACCTAGGCCTCCACCAGGAGGTCCCTGCGGGCAGTGGAGGGTTCCTCCATGTGCGTCTGCAGGTGGGACTGGCAGCAGGGCACCTCGCAGCGCGGGTGGACCTTCTGCGCAAGCAGGGGAGCCCAAGGCGGCAGAAGGGCCAACGCGGCAGAAGACGCAGTACAGCGCCGCTGGGCTTCTCCCCGGGCAGCACATTGAATTCCTCCACGATGTGGGTGAGCTTAAGGTTTTTCTCCAGTCCGGGCTTCTGGCTGTAGGCCTGGTGGCACTTCTGGCAGTGAACAAGGCCGCTGTCTTTGGCTCTCGCCTCGTCGATGCAGCCCCGGCAGAAGTCGTGCAAGCAGAGCAGCTGTACGGGCTCCACGTGCAAGCAGACGAGATGAGGCAGACGAGCTTCTTCTCGAAGCGGTTCTTCCAGGTCTCCGCCGTGGCAATTGTGGACAGGAGGCCGAGCCGGCCCCTGGGTGGCCTGAGGAGCCACCCCGCCAGACGACCGCTCAGTTACGGTGCCCTGTGCCGCGCCCCCCCCCCCCCCTCCGCGGAGGGGCTCTGGGTCCTCCACGCAAGCGCGGAGCAGCAGGAAATCCATTTAGGAGGCCGCCCTGGTGGCCTAGCTAGGGCAGCAGCGGCCTGCGGCCTGCACTTGCCCCCGGCTGCCTTTAGGGTGCGGACTTCTTCCTGTCCTGCCAGGGCCTAGGGGCTGCGGGCCACTAAGACCCGAGGGCACGGCGGGCTAGGTGACCCCCGACTGGCCGGCCTTGGGGCGCTTTGTGCACTGGGGCCGCCTTTTTGATGATATTCCAGGACTACCATCCCCCTCCCCCGTGAGCCAATACAAACTGAACGGGTAGAGAGGCGGTGGGAAAGAAGCCCTTAGGCAGGGAGAGCAGGCAGCAGAAGCCCCTGGGGTCCCCAGCCAAGCCCCCCACCCCCGCCACCGCCTCTGAGCTCCCCGCGCCCGGGCCGGGGCCCCAGCCGCCTAGAGTGTCCCGCCCGGTACCCGGGCTCCAGCCAGTCGCTTGCGCGAGGCGGTGTCAGCTCAGCGCTCAGCCATTTGGGGGGCCCTGCGTGCGCCAAGGGTCCTGCAGCCTCTGCTTGCTTTCTCCGTCGGATGTTTTCCTTTTCCCAAGAGGAGGGCTGGCGGCCTCCAGCAAGTTAGGACAGAGAGAGGGGAGAAAATCTTGCTTTCTATCCACCTCTGCTCCACCTATCCCGATCCTTTAGGAAAATTAAAGGTGAGAACTGGACGGCGCGGCAAGGGCGAGCACAGCCGTGCTGCCGCCGCCCCGGCAGCGTGTCAGGGCCTCTCTGAGCAGCGTCCTCCAAGCCTGAGTGCGACCAGCAGCACCTTCAGCCATTTCGCACGTCAGCTTATTTCGAAATGATCTGTTTAATGGATCAGCTGAGATGCCGGCCCACTTCACTGCAGGGGGCCTGGGTTCTGCACTGCATGGGGGCTCAGTGGTTCTGGTGCCTGCCTAGCAAGCACAAGGTCCCTAGTTCAGTTCTCAGTAACTGCATACAACTACCCTTTTACTAATGAACTCGATAATAAAAATGACCAGTGGGCCGTTCGGAGGTGAGGCGGGCCTAGTCTCTTTCTTTTGATTGATGAATTGAGACCTTTAACATTGATGGTTAATAACTGACATATATTGAGGCTGGCCTCAAACTCATAATGTAGCCCAAAATGGCCTTCAACGCATGTCGTTCTCCTGCCTCAGCCTCCTGAGGAGTGCTGGGATTACAGTTGTGCACTGCTACACCTGGCTTAGATTGCTCCTTACTACTGAGAAAGAAACATCTTTCTATGTGTTGCAGTGTGCAACCATGTTTGTGGCAGAGTAAGACCAAGATCCTTTGAGACAATATTTAAATCACTCAGAGAACTCAGAGGGCTGCTTTTTGGACATGAGAAACAGCCACCAACTGAGAGAACCATAGTTATTTATTTGTAATTTAAGGACATGAGTACAAAGACATAGAAGAAAAACATTTTGCCAGGGGGAAAGAAGAGTTTTTGTCAGGGGAGAAAGGGTGAATGAGAAGGTTTGCTATGTATCACTTGTTGACCTAGTTTAAACAATCTTATGGACAGAGGGAACACACTAGCTAAAGTAAGCATCTCTGGCTGTAACTTGTTCTTAATTCTGCTGACAGTTGTCCTTCAGATTCGGCTGAAAATTTAACCATGCCCTGCAGGAGCACAGGTAGTATTGCTACCCAAGGTCCCTTCCCTGTTCCACTCACAGTCAGGTAGGGTTTGGCTTGTACCTCTCTACATCTATGTTTTTCCAACTAAACTTTAAAGCAGAATTCTGTACATTCACGCTTTGATTTTTAGTGACAATATTTACCCTTCAACACTCCTTGCATTTGTGTCCCAGTTATAGACACTATGATCAAAAGCATAGGTATTCACAACTTTGGATCTGGCAGATAAGTTAGTCAAAACTCCGCTTGCGGCCAGGCGTGGTGGCTCATACCTGTAATTCCAGCACTCAGGAGGCAGAGACAAGAGGATTGCTGAGTTCGAGGCTTGCCTGGGCTACATAGTGAGTCCAGGGCCAGCCCGAACTACAAAGTGAGACCCTGTCTCAAAAAAAAAACAACAAAAAAAACTCTGCTTGTAGGAGTACATTCTCAATGTGCGTTCCCTGTTACCTAGGAAACCAGACTCCTTTTTTTATTCTATCAAGGTATTCTGTACATGGTTGAGAGTTCTGCCCTAATATGCCTGAATTCTCAATTATGTGAGCCATCTTCCTATGCATGCCATATTTTTACCAGTGTGAAACTAAAAACCACCTCTCTCAAGGGTAACATAGGATTGTGCACCACCAGTGAGATATCTGCTCACTGATCCTTGTGAAAAATTATCTTTTCTTTCTCTGTCTCTCTAATACACACTCTTCCTGATGCCCAGACTATGTCATTTTCTTGATTACTATTTATTGAATGTTATTAAACATTTTAATACCAAATAGTTACACATTTTTGACAAGCCAAAAGTGTGATTTTTTTTTTTAAGCAGGGTCTCAGTTTGTAGTTCAAGCTGGCCCTGAGCTCACTATGTAGCCCAGGCAAGCCTTGAACTCACAGTAATCCTCCTGCCTCTGCCTCCCGAGTGGTGGGATTACAGGCATGAGCCACCATGCCTGGCAAAAGTATGATTTTGATGTGACAAAAAACTATGATTTAGCCAGAGATTTAGCTCAGTGGTTCTGGCAACTGCCTAGCAAGCACAAAGTCCCTGGTTCAGTTCCCAGTAACCACATACAACAATATGGGGTTTGGTGACTCAAGCCCACCAGGAATCAGTACCATGTACCACAGGACCCGGTGTGGTGGTTCACACCTCTAGCCCCAGCACTCGGGAGGCAGAGACAATAGGACTGCTTTGAGTTAAGGTTTGCCTGGGCTCCATAGAGAGTTTAGGGCCAGCCCAAACTACAAAGTGAGACCCTGTTAAAGAAAGAAAGAAAAGAAACAAGAAAAAGAAATAGGATTAACCAGCAGGAGAATCAGTGTTGCCATTCTGCTATCACTTAACCAATGAAATCTAACCCGAAATGAACATCCCTGCATGAGAGAAGGGTATGAATGGAGAATAAGTGAGGATGGATGACCAGGACAGGAAGTAAACACTGGGGGAATTCTGCCTCTTTTCAGCTTTCTATGAGTAGACTTGAGATGGTTTGTGTTGTTATGAATCTCTTCTTTTTGGAAACCTATTTGTGCTGATTTAGGAGGCAGTGAGCTTTGAGGACGTGGCTGTGAACTTCACTGTGGAGGAATGGGCTCTGCTGGATCCTTCACAGAAGAAGCTCTACAGAGATGTGATGTTGGAAACCTTTAGGAATGTGGCTCATATAGGTAAGGAATAAATCATTATCTATTTACACATCAAAGAGCATTGGTTGTTTCATTGCAGCTTCCTTCACTGCAAAGTAGAAACATTTTAATGACTCTTCCGGGCATGGTCATATTATACCAGAAATCTAAGTGGAATTTGTTAATCTTTATGTAACTTAGTAAGTCATCATTATATTTCTGTTTCTATACCTTAGAAAAACACTGGAATGATCAGCAAACTGAAGATGAATATAAAAGTTGCAGAAGAAATCTAAGGTAATTTAACTCATGTTAAAATGCTCCTCAAGTGTCAGGGTATGAGCAGAAATTTATCACATCGTACTGTACAAATGTGGTCATGTTCACATTTTTTTTTTTTTTGAGACAGGGTCTCGTTTTGTAGTTCAGGCTGGCCCTGAGCTCACTATGTAGCCCAGGCAAGCCTCGAACTCAGCAATCCTCCTGCCTCTGCCTCCCGAGTGCTGGGATTACAGGTGTGAGCCACCACACCTGGCACTGTGTTATGTGGTACTGATTGCTGGTAGGTGTGAGTCACCATGCCCTGCATTGTATGTGATTACCGGGGATCGAACTCAGGACCTTGCACTTGTGAGGCAGGCGCCGGAACCACTGAGCTAAATCTCCATTCCCCATGTTCACATTTTCTGATTCTCACAGAATCTCACCAAAGACAAATACTTGTGGAGTATCTATAATGTGATAATTTAATATTTAAAATATTCTAATATCTGAAACATGGGGAGTATCAACATTGTCATGTTATTATCTAATGTATCAAAATACATTTTTTCTATGATTAAGAGTTTGAAAGTGGGGGCCGGAGATTTAGCTCAATGGTTCCAGCACCTGCCTCACAAGCCCAAGATCCTGAGTTTGATCCCAGTAACCACATACAATGCTGGGCATGGTGACTCACGCCCACTAGCAATCAATGCCACATACCACAGTGTTAGACGTGGTGGCTCACACCTGTAATCCCAGCACTCAGGAGGCAGAGACAGGAGGATTGCTGAGTTCCAGGCTTGCCTGGGCTACATAGTGAGCTCAGGGCCAGCCTGAACTACAAAGCGAGACCCTGTCTCAAAAAAAAAAAAAGAGTTTGAAACTGTATAAAATTGTGCTTAGCAATTGATTATAGGTGTGTATAAAACAAACTATGTGTTTAGACTGGGAGACATATTCAGGATAGCTAATTATATAAATGTAGTTTCTAAAGAGCACTTTCATATGAAACAAATTTTGTGAAGAATGTTGTTTTAAAATCTGGTATACATTTTAAGTATTTGCAATATTGGTAACTCTATGGAAATATTCAGAATCCAAATGAGTGGCATGGTTGTGATAAAAGCTGTTTTTAAGCAGTTTTTCAAAGTATGTAGTACAGGGAGCTGGGGATTTAGCTCAGTGGTTCTGGTATCTACCTGGCAAGCACAAGGTCTGAGGTCCATCACTAGTACCACATATCACAGTGCTAGGTGTGGTGGCTCACGCCTGTAATCCCAGCACTTGGGAGGCAGAGGCAGGAGGATTTCTGTGAGTTCAAGTTTTGCCTGGGTTACATAGTGATTTCAGGGCCAGTCTGAACTACAAAGTGAGACCCTGTCTCAAAAAACTAAAAAAAAAAAAAAAAAGTCAAAGTAGAAATTTCACTCTACCCTGTATATTTACCCTGGGTAAATTCTCCCCCACCCCCCCAAAAAAAAATTAAGTAAGAATTTTACAGTGATATATGAATATTCATGTTTGCAGGAACTATGATCTGGAAAATGCCTAGAAGTCAACTCACAGTTGTGTACATTAAGGAAATATGACAGAGTCTGGGCATGATGCATGTTTGCAATCCTAGCACCCTGGGAAGCTGAATCAGTAATATCATATGTTTATACTCAACCAAAGCAACTTAAAAATTGATGAGACTCTCTCAAAGCAAAATTAAATAATCAGCTGGGTGTGGTGGCTCATGGCTGTAATCCCAGCAATGTATATGGAAGTGTATAGTATAATCATGATCAAATATTATTAAGGAGCAGTAACTGGATCTCCTGGTCAATCATTATTATAAAGACATTTTCCAATGTGATTGGTAGTTTTATGATTTTTTTCATTTGCAGAAGTGAAGAGGCAGAGAAATGCTATCAACATCAATTATGGTATCAAGATGATGAAGTGGTTTTTTCATCTCCAGATGATAATGTGTACATGAAAGCAATTGGTACAAAACCGGGTGAAAACTTTGCCTATAGAGAGCACTTGATTTGTCATTCATCAGCAAATATGCCCACTATATCTAATCCTGGATTCAAATCATATGAGTATCATGCGTTTTTTCACAAGCATCTGTGTAACTGTAGCAAACATGAGAAAACCTGTGCTGGATTCCAGTCCTTTCAGAAGTGTGCTAACACAGCTTCTGGAGAGAACGTCAGTGCATACAAGCCACATGGAAGATCGTTCTCCGATTGCGCTGAAGGAAGTAACATAAGAAAGAAGCCTTTTGAAGATAATCCAGATGGGGAAGCTGTTAGTAAACTGAACTGTGTTCAAACCCAAGGACGACATCACAGTAAAGTGGATACATATGTATGCATACAAAGTGGAAAAGGTTTAAATTCTTACCATAATGGTCACATACCTGAAAGTGCTTGTATGGGAGCAAAACACCATATATGTGAGTACAGCTGGAAATCCTCAACTAATAACTCTTCATTTTGTAACTTTGAAAGAGGAGAAACTAGGAAGAAGCCCTATGTATGTAAGCCATGTGGGAAAGCTTTTGGCACACAGTTTAATTGTGAAAACCATGAAAGAATTCACACTAGGGAGAAATTCTATGTATGTAAGCAGTGTGGCAAAGCTTTTGGCACAGAACTTAATTGTAAAAATCATAAAATAATTCACACTGGAGAGAAACCCTATAGATGTGATCAGTGTGAGAAAGCTTTCAGAAGACAGAGACATTTTCAAATACATATAAGAATTCATACTGGGGAGAAACCTTATGTATGTAAGCAGTGTGAGAAAGGATTTCATACACAAAGTAATTTGAAGAGGCATGAAAAGACCCACACTGGGGAGAAACCCTATGTATGTAAGCATTGTGGGAAAGCTTTCAGTGCACAATTTAATTGTCAAAATCATGAAAAAATTCACACTGGGGAGAGACCGTATGTATGTAAACAATGTGGGAAAGCATTTATTACATACAGTCATTGTAAAGTACATGAAAGAATCCACAGTAGGGAGAAACCTTATGTATGTAAGCATTGTGGGAAAGCTTTTATTACACGTGGTAGTTGTCAAATACATGAAAGAATTCACATGGGGGAGAACCCTTATGTATGTAAGCAATGTGGGAAAGCCTTTATTACATACAGCCAATGTAAAATACATGAAAGAACTCACACTGGAGAGAAACCTTACGTATGCAAGCATTGTGGGAAAGCTTTCAGTGCACAAGGTAATTGTCACAATCATGAAAAAATTCATACTGGGAAGAAACCCTATATATGTTATCAGTGTGGAAAAGGTTTCAGCAGACACAGTCATTGCAAAATACATGAAAGAATTCACACTGGGGAGAAACCCTATGGATGTAAACAATGTGAGAAAAGATTCATCTCAAAAGATAGTTGTAAGAGACATGAAATGACTCACACTGAGGAGAAACCCCATACATCTTAAGTGAGATAACTTTCCCCACCCAAAGTAGTTGTCAACATCTTCAAAGGACTCATACTGCTGAGAAACTGTATGTATGTAAGTGATGGGGGAAAGTGTTCACATAATAATTGGGAAACACCTGAAAAACTATGCTGGAGAGAAATTCTATTTGTGTAAGCAATATTGGAATGCATTCTTTACACACTGATGCCATCAATTACATGAAAATGGTTACATTTCAGTTATTCCAATAAGCATCACAAATGTTAAATTGAGAAATAATTTGATGTGAATAAATAAAATGCCTTGCACCAACAAATAGATTCTCAGTGGACGGAAACCCTTTTTCTCTAAGCAATGTAAAAAATGAGTATACACAGGTATAATTACATATATGAAAGAATTCATAGTCACCTGAACACAGGTGAGCACTGTTGGTAATGTTTTATTCAGTGCATTCAACTGCATAAAATAATTCACATGAAAGTAAAGCTATATGTATATAATCAAATAGGTGAAACTTCTCAATTCTTTACCTTGAAATACATTAAGATACACTAAAGGTAATCATGTAGAGATGGTAAGAAAGAATTTTGTGATTCCCATCATCTTAGAACACATGCAGAAATTCTCAGTGAGGGTTAATATAAACACAGAATGTGTAAACTTCATTTTTAGATGTTCTTTCATGAAAACATGGCCCTATGATACAAGGACCAAGAGCCAGTTACACTTAGAAGATATCTCTGAAGAATAAATGCTTCCGCCGGGCGTGGTGGCTCATGTCTGTAATCCCAGCACTTGGGAGGCAGAGACAGGAGGATTGCTGAGTTCGAAGCTTGCCTGGGCTACATAGTGAGCTCAGAGCCAGCCTGAACTACAAAGCAAGACCCTGTCTCAAAAAAAAAATAAAAATAAATGCTTCCTGGGGAAGTCTCAATACCAGCAATAAAATTTTCTACCATAAGAAATTTATGAGCATCAGTACAGATAACAAATTAAAATGAAAAAATAGATAATGACAAGACACAACCAAAATGTAAACCCAGACCTTTAGCATACCCAGAACAAATTCAGGAAACAAAAAGAGGAATCAGAAGTCATCCACTGGAAGTTTTTGAAATGACAGCAGCAAAAGTAAATTGATGAATGAAGCTATAGAAAAAAACTACAGAATAAATAATCTGTCATGTAAAGAGGTGATGCTCACAATGAAAGACCTGCTTAGCAAATTTAGAGTAGACATATATAAAAAATAAGTGTGTGTGTGTGTGGGGGGGGGAACCTAGAGATTTAGCTCAGTGGTTCCTGTGCCTGCCTCACAAGCGCAAGGTCCTGAGTTCGATCCTAGTGACCACATAGACTGTTGGGCATGGCGACTCACGCCCACCAGCAATCAACACCACATACCACAGTGCCAGGCGTGGTGGCTCATGCCTATAATCCCAGCACTCGGGAGGCAGAGACAGGTGGATTGCTGAGTTCAAGGCTTGCCTGGGCTACATAGTGAGCTCAGGGCCAGCCTGAACTACAAAGCAAGACCCTGTCTCCAAAACAAAAAAGAAAAGAAAAGAAAAGTGGGGGCCAGAGATTTAGCTCAGTGATTCCAGCACCTGCCTAGTAAGCACAAAGTCTCTTGTTCCATCCCAGGTGACCACATACAATACTGAGTGTGGTGACTCACATCCACCAGCAATCAGTACCACACACTACAGTGCTGGGTGTGGTGGCTCACGCCTGTAATCCCAGCACTCAGGGGCAGAGGCAGGAGGATTGTTGAGTTTGAGGCTTGCCTGGGCTACATAATGAGCTCAGGGCCAGCCTGAACTACAAAGCGAGACCCTGTCACCAAAAAAAAATAGGGGACTGGGGAAAATGATGAAAACCATGAATGGCCAGCATAGGAAAGAAGTGGAATCCATGAAATATATTCAAACAGATATCCAGGAAATTAAAATTTTCACAGAAAGTTTGCAAATCTTAATGAATGAAAGACAGAATATCAGGCCTAGATGTCAGCACTGTGGTTATCCATCATGAAAAGAAAGGCCCTTTTAGGGGCCGGAGGGTTAGCTCAGTGGTTCCGGTGCCTGCCTTGCAAGCACAAGGTCCTGAGTTCGATCCCCGGTAACCACGTATAATGCTGGGCATGGAGACACGCCCACCAACAATCAACACTGCATACCACGATGCTGGGCGTGGTGGCTCACGCCTGTAATCCCAGCACTCGGGAGGCAGAGACAAGAGGATTGCTGAGTTCCCGGTGGCTTGCCTGGGCTCCATAGTGAGCTCAGGGCCAGCCTGAACTACAAAGCGAGACCCTGTCTCAAAAAAAAAAAAAAAAAAGGTCTTTTAAAAAGAGCAAGGGTCCATGGAAAATTATCCAACAGATACAAGATGATGCAAAGGAGAACACTGATTGATCAGAGTCATTGAAAAAGCAGGAGTCAGCAACATATAAAAACCTGTTTACAAAGGTCATGGCAGAAACATGGCAAGCATGAAATAAGAATCTGACATATAGATAAATGAGGAATGTAGAACCCTAATGAGCCATGACCAAAATAAACCTACACCAAGGCATATAATTATCAATTCCAGATATATAGTACAAGAACAGAATATTTTATTTTGATAAAAAAATTTACATTATTTACAGCAATTCCTATAGGAGAGCTTTAGGAGGCAATCATTTGTGTATGAACAAAAGTAGGCCAATAAGGGCCAGAGGGTTAGCTCAGTGGTTCCAGTGCCTGCCTTGCAAGTGCAAGGACCTGAGTTCAATCCCCGGTAACCACATATAATGCTGGGCGTCGTGGCTCACGCCTGTAATCCCAGCACTCGGGAGGCAGAGATGGGAGGATTGCTGAGTTCGCGGCGGCTTGCCTGGGCACCATAGTGAGCTCAGGGCCAGCCTGAACTACAAAGCGAGACCCTGTCTCCAAAAAGCAAAAAAAAAAAAAAAAAAAGTAGGTCAGTAAGAGGTTATACAGATTTAACCAGAAATTCATGCTTGAAGATCACAAACTTAATGAGATAGAGAATGACTAATTACAATAAAAATAGGTATAATGGCTTGGCCTTCCAACAGTGGTGAAAGAGGAGACACTGTAAGCAAAGCTCCAGATGCTGGTTTTCACCCTTTATTTGGATCCCGAACACTGTCTCAGGAGAAACCAACAGAGCTGAGCCCAGACTCTGAAGAGGTACCTAGGCAGCACAGGAGCTTCTGGTTTTGAAGTGCCAGCATTCCAAGGGCCAGGGCACTCCCTAGATCAGTGGGAGAGAAGCTATGCATGCCACAGCCAGCTGTTTGTTATCACTGAAAGCTCTAAAATGTTTGTCATCACTGCCCTACATGCTTCCCAGCAGTTACCAGGTGCTGGATCAGCCAGTACGCACAGGCAGACTGAGGCCTGGGTCTTACTGGGAAAAAGGAGCATTCCTTGAAGTTCTACAACAGCAAAGAGCAGTGAAGCTTTGAGATCCATAAAACCAAAAAGCAGTAGGGCTGGGGCCCAATGAGACAAGGGAGAGAGTGCTGACAAATGGAATCACAGAGAAAATATGATCATAGAGCCCATTCAGTGGCCTCTTAACACTTCTTGTGTTGCCCTTATACTCCTTAAACCCAATCTCAATAGAGCAGCCAGTGAGATCCAGGGAAGGCCTGGGCCAGTCTGGAGGCTTGTTTAAAATCTTCTACAACTGGGCCGGAGGGTTAGCTCAGTGGTTCCGGCACCTGCCTTGCAAGCGTAAGGACCTGAGTTCGATCCCCGGTTACCACATATAATGCTGGGCGTGGTGGCTCACGCCTGTAATCCCAGCACTCGGGAGGCAGAGACGGGAGGATTGCTGAGTTCGCGGCGGCTTGCCTGGGCACCATAGTGAGCTCAGGACCAGCCTGAACTACAAAGCAAGACCCTGTCTCCAAAAAAGCAAAAAAAGAAAAAAAAAATCTTCTACAACTCTCCATTTCACACAGTATAAAAGCCAAAGTCCTTGCAATATGGCAATAGGAAGAACCCAATGGAGGAAGTAAGTGACATGGGGACACATGTTAGGAATGGCATCTTTTTTTTTTTTTTTTTTTTGCAGTACTGGGGATGGAACTCAGGCACTTGTGCATCCAAGGTTGGTGCCATACCACTTGAGCTAAATTCCCAGCCTCAGGAATGGCATCTTTAAGCAAGTAACAATCTCTGAGCACAAGGAACATCAATCCCAACACCAATTCTGACCATGAAACTTCTTATGATCTAGGAGGAAAATAAATCAAAGCTGAAATCACATAGAAATCTGTTTCATAGAAATATATAGTAACATGTCAATCACTATTTGTATACATTAGAGTTTTTTCACACTTTGCTTGATTCATCTTGATAATTAGCTGCATATCCTTCTTAGTCATGCTGATACAATAGTAAGCTTTCCAATAAAATGAAAGGATTATTATTAAATCATTCTTAATATGTAATCTCAGAGGCAGGTATATACTTTTAAAAATTTATATACAGTGCCAGAGATTTGGATCAGTGGTTCCAGCATCTGCCTCACAAGCGCAAGGTCCTGAGTTCAAACTCTGGTACCACATGCTACAATGCTGGGCATGTTAACTTACCCCTGAAAACCCAGCACTTGGGAGGCAGAGGCTGGAGGATTGCTGAGTTCGAGGCTAGCCTGGGCTACATAGTAGGCTCAGGGCCAGCCTGAATTACAAAGCAAGACCTTGTCTCAAAAAACCAGAATTTATATATAGACCTATTATTGATCTTTGTGATAAATCTTGTCAGGCAAGCCCAATCTTGTGTAGCAAGCCCAAGGTCCTGAGTTCAGTCCCCAGTAACTACATACAACAATACCAGGCGTGGTGACCCACGCCCACCAGGAATCAGTACCACATACTACAATGCCAGGCATGGTGGCTCATGGCTGTAATTCCAGCATTCCGGAGACAGAAGCAGGAGGATTACTGAGTTCAAGGTTTGCCTGGGCTACATAGTGAGCTCAGGGCCAGCCTGAACTACAAAGCGAGACCCTGTCTCCAAAAATAAAAATAAAAAATCTTGTCATTCTTTTCTTGTCAGGGAGAAAAATAGTCACATGATTGGGAAAGGAGGCAAGGGAGGTAGCAAAAAAATTCACATTCTGTGGAACAAACCTTAAGATATGTGCTAAGGGGCCGGAGGGTTAGCTCAGTGGTTCCGGCACCTGCCTTGCAAGCGTAAGGAACTGAGTTCGATCCCCAGTTACCACATATAATGCTGGGCGTGGTGGCTCACGCCTGTAATCCCAGCACTCGGGAGGCAGAGACAGGAGGATTGCTGAGTTCGCGGCGGCTTGCCTGGGCACCATAGTGAGCTCAAGGCCAGCCTGAACTACAAAGCGAGACCCTGTCTCCAAAAAGCAAAAAAAAAAAAAAAAAGATATGTGCTAAGGCACCAGGAAATCTACAGTGTATGTTTTCATGTATATAGTCGGCCGAATGCCAAGAAGTTGTAAAGTTCCAGATCCTTTTAAAATTGCTCCCATACATTTTGTGACTGTCTGAATTCTTTTATATAGGAAGTAGCAATAATGTCCATCTTCCTTAATTTACATGACTTGAATGCAAAGAAATAAGAGACCTTTTATTGCCCACACAGCCTTGTGAGTGCCTCTTGTTCCTGGTTCCCCCACTCGACCGTCCCAGTCATGAGCCTGTCAGAGACCAGGTGCTGGAACAAGAAGCTCCACAGCAGTTTCAGGTTGGATGGCTTTAGTTAACCCACCCACCAGTAAGACTTCTGACTTCTCCATTGGAAAGGTCAAGTGTGAACACTTGTGACTGGCAAGTGATATGACGTCAGTATTCGAGGTTGAACTCACATGGAACGGTGAGTAGTGTCCCAGGTCTGCTGAGTGAAACTGGTAAATTGTAGCTTTGCATTCAAAATTATAGCCATTATTTGCTCAGCACAGACTGCATGCTGGTGTTAGTTCCTTCTCTTGACACATTCAGCCTATGAAGAGAGGAACCGGGAAGAGTGTACACTCCGATGGCAGAAAGAGTATGTTCACATTCTCACCTCCGGATGAGCCTATCCAATAAAGGAATATTAAAAGCTGGTAGAGGGCTGGAGGATTAGCTCAGCGGTTCTGGCGCCTGCCTCGCAAGCGCAAGGTCCTCAGTTCGATGCCCGGTAACCACATACAATGCTGGGTGTGGAGACTCACGCCCACCAGCAATCAATACCACATACCACAGTGCCGGGTGTGGTGGCTCACGCCTGTAATCCCAGCACTCGGGAGGCAGAGACAGGAGGATTGCTGAGTTCGAGGCTTGCCTGGGCTACATAGTGAGCTCAGAGCCAGCTCGAACTACAAAAGACCCTGTCTCAAAAAAAAAAAAAAAAAAAAAAAGCTGGTAGAGAAATTAAATGAATCACCTATAAAGGAAGATCCATCAAAATTACAGCAGACTTCTCAACACAAGCCCCTTTCATTAAGAAGAGGTTGGAATGAAATATTTCAAATCCTGAAAGTAAACAACCTCCATCCCAGATTGATGTATTCTACATTTTATCTTTCAGAATCAACGGAGAACTAAGACACTTCCATGACAAAGACAATCTAAAGAAATACATGACCACTAAATCAGTTGTACAAAATTCATTGATGGATATTTTATAAGAAATAATGAATACAATTCCAAGAGAAGCCACCAGGCAGCATAACCAGTTAAACAGAGGGGAAAGACACTGAACCAGTAACAGGAAAATTATTTGATAAGGATAAGCCAGTATATATTGGTTATCACTATTATTGCAACTGTCTCAATTCACCAGAAATAGAAATAGACTGGCAGAATGGATTCAGAAACAACATTCAACAATTTGCCTCATACAGGGAGCACTCAATGAAATTCACAGATGGAAAGTCAAAGGATAGAAAATGAAACTTCACTCAACAGGGAACTGGAAAAAACTATCAGTACCTATTCTACTCACAAAGTGAACTTCAAAGCAAGACTTTTCAAGACAGACAAAGGAGGTCCCTACAAATGTCTTAAAATTCCAAAAGCAGGAGATAACAATCATAAAAATATGCACAACAAACACTAGCACATCCAACTTTATAAAACAAATAGGACCAGAGGGTTAGCTCAGTGGTTCCAGCACCTGCCCTGCAAACTCAAGGTCCTGAGTTCAATCCCTGGTAACCACATACAATGCTGGGCGTGGAGACTCATGCCCACCAGCAATCAATACCACATACCATAATGCTGGGCGTGGTGGCTCATGCCTGTCATCCCAGCACTCGGGAGGCAGAGACAGGAGGATTGCTGAGTTTGAGGCTTGCCTGGGCTACATAGTGAGCTCAGAGCCAGCCTGAACTACAAAGTGAGACCCTGTCTCAAAAAAAAAAAAAAACCCACAAATATTAATGAACATGAACACTAACACAATTTGAGTGTGGGAAATCAGTACCCCACTGTCACAAATAAATGTCAACTAGACAAAAATTTTAAAAAAACTACTAAGTTAATAATATAGCAGCATATTAGGATTGTAGTATTTAGGGAAGATGTTTCCTGTCATATATATGTGTAAATATGTATTTATACATATATATTATTTTCAATAAAATCAGACTGTGTAGTCTGATTTTTGTCAAGTCATCTAAAAAAAAAAAATCCAGAGACATGTTAGGACTGGAACAAAACAAATGCACTTAGTAAATTTCCACAGAGCATTCCACCCCATGACATCAGAACTCATATTCTCAGCTGTACATCAGACATTACCAAAACACACCACATATTAGTTGGTAGAACATGTTGTAAATGCAAATGAATTGAATTATCCCATGCATATTATAAGACCATACTGCAGTGAAATTGAAATCAATGGCAAAAGAAACCACAACTTCAAAAACACATGGATATTGGGCCGGAGGGTTAGCTCAGTGGTTCTGGCGCCTGCCTCGCAAGCGCAAGGTCCTGAGTTCGATCCCCGGTAACCACATATAATGCTGGGCATGGAGACACGCCCACCAACAATCAATACCGCATACCACAATGCCGGACGTGGTGGCTCATGCCTGTAATCCCAGCACTTGGGAGGCAGAGACAGGAGGATTGCTGAGTTCGCGGTGGCTTGCCTGGGCACCATAGTGAGCTCAGGGCCAGTCTGAACTATAAAGTGAGACCCTGTCTCAAAAGCAAAAAAAAAACATGGATATTAAATAACACCTTCACAATGAGTGGATCCCAATGAAATTAAAGAAGACATAAGATCCTTTGTACAGTTAAATGATAATGTCAGTAAAACACATTGGAAATTATGGGACACAATGAAAGTAGTCTTGTGAGGGAAATCTCCCAGCAGGAGAATAGTGTAAGCTCGGGTAAACAATTGAATGTTGAACCTAGTACTTCTAGAAAAAGAAGAGCAAGTCAAACAACAAATTCATACAAGTTAGAGGAGGGCTGAAGATTTAGTTTCTGGCACCTGCCTAGCAAGCACAAGGTCCCTGGTTCAATCCTCAGTAACCACATACAACAATACCAGGCTTGGTGACTCACGCCCACCAGCAGTCAGTACCACATACCACAATGCTGAACGTGGTGGCTCAAACCTGTAATTCCAGAATTTGGGAGACAGAGGGAGGAGGGTTGCTGAGTTCGAGGCTTACCTGGGCTACATAGTGAGCTCAGGGCCAGCCTAAACTACAAAGTGAGACTCTGTCTGAAAAAAAAAAAGTTAGAGCAGGAATTAATATAACTGAGATAAATATATGAATATAAAGGATCCCCCCTTCTGTCTTTTAAGGCAGAAGCTTTCTCAATAAAATTTTCCTACTCAAAAAGAAAAAAATTATAAAGGATCATTGCAGAGTTGTTTCTTTTAAAGATTAAATAACACTGACAAACCCTTAGACAACCTAATTAAAAATGAAATAAAAGACTCAAATCCAAACATATAGGAAAGAAAAGGGTGAAATAGGGCTGGAGATTTACCTCAGTGGTTCCAGTGCCTGCCTAGCAAAGACAAGGTCTCTGGTTCCATCCCCAGTAACCATATACAGCAATACTGGGTGTGGTAACTCACACCGACCAGCAATCAGTACCACACACCACAGTGCCAGGTTTGGTGGCTCATGCCTATAATCCCAGTATTTGGGAGGCAGAGGCTGGTAGATTGCTGAGTTCAAGGCTTGCCTGGGGTACATAGTGAGGTCAGGGCCAGCCTAAACTGCAAAGTGAGATCCTATCTCAGAGAGAGAGAATTGAAGATGTCATTAAAAACTTATCAAGAAAGAAAAAAGTTCAGGTACCAGTGGACTCACTGGTGAACTGTACAAGAAATTTAGATAAGGTCTAATGCCATCACTCCTTATTGCTTAATGAAATTGAAAGGGAAGCAATACTCCCAAATTCATTCCTGGAGGCAATATTACCATGACACCAAAACAAGAAAAAGAGCTGACCAAAAAAGTGAAATATAGGCTCATCTCCTGAATGAATATAAATGCCAAAATCCTCAATAAGATATTGTTAACCAGAATGCAAGAAATCATTAGGAAGATTATGTACCTTAACCAAGGGTTAAAGGGATTGTTAAATACAGTAAAATAGAGCCAGAGGGTTAGCTCAGTGGTTCCGGCACCTGCCTCGCAAGCGCAAGGACCTGAGTTTGATCCCGGGTAACCACATATAATGCTGGGCGTGGAGACACGCCCACCACCAATCAACACCACATACCACAATGCTGGGCATGGTGGCTCACTCCTGTAATCCCAGCACTCGGGAGGTAGAGACAGGAGGATTGCGGCGGCTTGCCTGGGCACCATAGCGAGCTCAGGGCCAGCCTGAACTACAAAGCGAGACCCTCTCTCCAAAAAGAAAAAAAAAAAAACAGGGCCAGAGATTTAGCTTAAGTAGTACTATGCCTATCTTGGAAACAGAAGGGCCTGAGTTCAATCCCTGGTACCACCAAAAATAAATACATAAATAAATAAATACACACATATACATATGTATATATATGTGTGTATAGATAGTAAAATAAATGTAAATATACTATATCAACAGAGCCAAGGACAAAATCACATGATGATCTAAATAGAAAATCTGACAGTCTAACAGCCATTCATGATTAAAAAAAAAAGTTCTGGGCCGGAGGGTTGGCTCAGTGGTTCCGGCGCCTGCCTTGCAAGTGCAAGGACCTGAGTTCGATCCCAGGGTACCACATATAATGCTGGGCGTGGTGGCTCACGCCTGTAATCCCACCACTCGGGAGGCAGAGACAGGAGGATTGCTGAGTTCGCAGCGGCTTGCCTGGGCACCACAGTGAGCTCAGGGCCAGCCTGAACTACAAAGCGAGACCCTGTCTCCAAAAAGCAAAAAAAAAAAAAAAAAAAAA
>PVIC010027026.1:0-24140 GCA_004025085.1 Thryonomys swinderianus
CAAGAACACAAGATACAATTTTATTGAATACTTATGAATTGTTTTTAAATTAGCTGAGCCTAAATACTATCCTAGTTTATTAATCTTAAATGTAAAAGGTTAAAAATCTTACTGTTCATTCAAAGCAAAAACAAAAGTAGCCATTACTTAGCGTGACATCAGAAAATTTGTAATTTAAGTGATTGATTTTCTTATTACACCAAATCTATAAAGTGTGGAAGAGAAACAGCATTTTAAATGTATCTTACAAAGTCTTTAAGTCTATAGAAGAAATAAAAATTGTTCCTTCAATGTAGGGTGATCCTAGCTAGTTAATCACTAACATTAAAAAAAAAGATAGCAAATGAGTTTTGTTTGTTTGTTTGTTTTTGTTTTTTGGTTTTTGAGACAGGGTCTCGCTTTGTAGTTCAGGCTGGCTTTGAGCTCACTATGTAGCCCAGGCAAGCCTCGAACTCAGCAATCCGCCTGTCTCTGCCTCCAGAGTGCTGGGATTACAGGCGTGAGCCACCACGCCCAGCAGCAAATGAGTTTTGAATACCAAGTTAGTTATCCAGACTGCCAGTTTACAGATTTTCATAAAATCGTAATCTTTTTTGTAGCTTTTTATTTAATTAAGCATTTTCTCCCAGGAAGGTAGTTTTCTTTTAAACAGATAGATATAGCAGAAACATTAAGGGGCTTGGAATTAGGCAAATTGCTCTTTAATCTTTGCTTTAGTTTTGACTTTAGGCATAATTTTCTTAATGTATTTCCTCATTTAAAAGAATAATACTTAATCTCTGAAGTTTATGGTAAAGATTAAATGAAATTATATGAAAGATTACTCAGTGTTTTTTAGATTCTTATTAAATGTTAGTAAACTTTATTTCTTTCCTTGAAGAATTAAAAGATAAGGTAGTCAGGGAAAGTTTTCCTGAGGAGACATATTTAAATTGAGACCTAAATTTCAGCCCTATATAGACAATGGAAATAATATGTGCAGAGCCATAAAGATAAGCTTGACAGTTTTAAGAACTAATTGAAAGCCCTTACTTGTGCCTCATGAGAATAAGATGGGAGAAGTAGGCAGAAAGCCCTTGGACCTTAAGGCAATCATTTATTTGTAGTATTCAGTTCTGAATTCAGTCAAAACCATTGGAGAATGTAAATCTACCAGGGCTGAAGTTTTAATTTCCCAGGTTTTGAGACAGTAGGTTGCAGTTAACTGTGCTGGAGGAATGTGGTTTTATTATTCAGAATTCAAGAATCTAATATTTGTTACTGAATTTTAAATTTTTTCTCCCAAAAGGCACAGAATAAACTTTTGAAAAGAAGATCCATGTAAATGTATGATCCCTTGTCAGTAAGAACTTTACAAATACCTTCAGGGCTAACACTGAACATTTTCTTTTCTGTTTTGTTTTTGTGTGGGGAATTGAAATAGTTTTTTCCTTTATCCTCCTTCTTCTAATTATTGCGTTCTTAAGGAAGTTAGAGATTGAGTGTATGAATTGAGTTCTGTCACCTCCCTCTGTTGTTTTTCTATGCACAGTTTAAAAATGTTGGCTAAGCAGATTTTCTGAAGCACTTCTAAGGCACAGGTACTCCCATCCGTTTTTGTGTTTGTACTAATAATATTCTGTTGTCTATTCTTCTGTCATCTGGAATATACAGTAGGGCATAATATTAGGATCTAATGTACTGAACTCCATTAACTTTTAAATGACTTAAAATATATTATTCAGATATATTAACTTTATAGATTAATGTGGTTTGCTGTGATTTTCTTACATCACGCCTTGATTGTGTCTACCTTTCTCCTCCTCCCCATATCCTTTTACCCTTCAGTTTCTCATAATCCCTTCTATTTCCAGATTGTTTTTTATTTTTTAAAATTTGAATCTTTATTGGTACATTATATACACACACATCATGATCATGCTTAACATTGAGAATTTGTACCAGTATGTGACATGCCTTAATTCTCATTTTTTCCACTTCTCTTACCCATCTTATCCAGGTTGTCTTTTAAAAATGACTTTTTGTAGCCAGGCATGGTGGTGCACACTTGGGAAGCAAAGGCAGGAGGATTGCTGCAAGTTCAAGGCCATCCTGAGCTACATAGAGAGTTCATGGCCAGCCTGAACCACACAGTGAGACCCCGTCTGGGGAAAAACAAAACAAAACAAAACAAAACAAAACAAAACAAAACAAAACAAAACAAAATGGCTTCTTGAAAATTTGGGGCTTTCACAGAATGGAAAAAATCTTGTCAGTGTTGTTAGGGCAGGAATCAGCCTCAGAAGCTGACTGATGATTTAAGATAGTTAAAAGAAGTTTTTAAAAAAAATTGTGAAATGATTTGTTTGTGGCCAAAAGTTATGATTGTGAGGAAGACAATTTGGCTAAATGTGTACCAGATACTTTTTTTTTTAAACTAATGTGTGGAACAAGGCCTGCTTCCCTTTGATCATGGGCAGTGGACCAATCAGACCAAGGACAGGGAATTCAGTGAAAGCAAGACTTTATTTTTGATCCTGTAAGAGCAGGTACCAGCCTCACAGATAAGTAGGCACACCCAAAGCAGTTACAACAAGGAATTTATCATATACTTTGTACATTTTTATAAAGGTAATTTTTATGTCTCATATGCATATATTTCAATTGTAAAAGTTAAATATGAAATACTTTTTTCGGGGTCATTTCCTGAATTATAACTGATTTTTTTTTTTGAGCCACGGTCTCACTTTGTAGTTCAGGCTGGTCCTGAGCTCACTGTGTAGCCCAGGCAAGGCTCGAACTCAGCAATCCTCCTGCCTCTGCCTCCCGAGTGCTGAGATTACACGCATGAGCCACCATGCCCAGCATTGTGGTGTGTGGTACTGATTGCTGGTGGGTGTGAGTCACCATGCCCCATATTGTTGTATGTGGTTACCAGGGTTTGAACCAGGGACTTTGCTCTTGCTATGCAGGTGGCGGAACCACTGAGCTAAAACTCCAGCCCTAGAAATGATTTTTTATCATGCATGTTCTTACAGTGTATCATAGTGATACTGTCATGGTCTTTTCAGAACCTTTAGTATGGTATCTATGAGCCATATAATCTTTAGCAAGTTGCATTAACCCTTTGTTCCTTAGGTCTCTCATCTCTAAAATGGGATGCAAATGCTTTATTTCATTTGATTCTCAGCTACACACAATTTTTTTTTTTTTTTTTTTTTTAGACAGGGTCTCGCTTTGTAGTTCAGGCTAGTTCTGAGCTCACTATGTAGCCCAGGCAAGCCTCGAACTCAGCAATCCTCCTGTCTCTGCCTCCTGAGTGATGGGATTACAGGTGTGAGCCACCATGCCCAGCACTGTGGTATGTGGTGCTGATTGCTGGTTGATTGCTGGTGGGCGTGAGTTACCATGCCCAGCATTGTATGTGGTTACCGGGGATCCAACTCAGGACCTTGAACTTGTGAGGCAGGTGCCGGAACCACTGAGCTAACCCACCGGCCCCACACATTTTTTTTCATAGTCTAAATGTTGTGAAATCAGAATATAGCTTCATGATTGCTATGTCTTATTGTCAGATGGCAATGGAAATATCTTTATTACTTTCTGATCATCTGGCCTTAGAGATTTAATGGTAGTGCATACCTCAAAAGGTGTGAGAAGCAGATTACTTAACATATAGAATTCTTAGTACTTGTTATCTAGAAAATGCTTCCTAAATGTTAGATACTGTAAGTATATTTCAGATATATCTTATAAATACAGCAGCAGTAATTGGCTGATTTATTTTAAGATTATATACTGCTTTTTCTTTGCAGATAACAAAACATTTTTCTTTGGATATTTTGAAAAATTTCTTAGTGGTGTGGATGTACATACAGAGGAAAAATTACTAAGTAGAAGCGATAAATGAAGGTGATAATAAGCAGAAAAGTATAATCTGTATTTAATTCAAGAAATGGAGGTTTCTGCTATCTCCTGGTTTTCTTATTAGGGAGTGGACTTCGAGAAATATTTAGTAGAATCTTTGACTTTTAGAAGATTATTGATCTCTGCTGATATAAACTTTCTATTTAGATTTCTTTCCTTAGTGAGAATAAGGGAATTTTTTCTGAGGGGACCATATTTATAAAAAAGTGACACTTCAATTTCTGTTCTAATTTTCATTTATAGATATCCACACTCAATCTAATAAATTAGAACAGTATTATAATTGGTCTTATCTGATTATCACTATCTACTTTGAAACTGGTCCTGTATATTATGTTTTATTTATTTCTGTCTATATATACACTTACATATATACATACTTATCTTCTGGATTATAAGTAGAAAATTATAGAATGGTATCAGTGCTTTTGAATTTTTAAAAGTTTTTACTATTATTTCACTCTTCATTCTGATTCCCTGTGTAAAACAGAATTATAAACAACGTAGTCTACAATTTTTATTAAGTAGGAAAGTTACCTATGATAGTCATAGTTATATTTCATCAAGTTTACCAATTGTCATTTTTTAGTATATGTGCTGCCGAAGTGAGCACAAGTTGTCATTTTTTAAAATGTGGATTTTTGCAGAATGATTTTCTTTGTAGTAAATTAAAGTAATAATATCCTTCTATGGGAATGAATTTTTACACAGAGTTTGTGTTCCATAACTGAAAAAAGATCAAGACACCTTTTATTGGTATCAAAGCCAGAGTACTTTGTTTGTATCTTTACATTTACTATGCTATACATGTTTTCTTTTCACAGATACAGCAGTGTGGTATTCTTGCTTCTGTTTATATTACATAATGAACTTCACACCTTATTAATACCAGGATTTAAACTCAGTTCTGCTATTTTTTTTTTGGCGGTACCAGGATCAAACTTGAGTTCTGCTATTCTTTAACTCATTAGCTGGGCATGGTGGCTGATGGCTGTAATCCTAGCACTCAGGAGGCACAGGCAGGAGGATTGCTGAGTTCGAGGCTTGCCTGGGCTACAAAGTGAGCTCACGGCCAGCCTGAACTACAAAGCAAGACCCTGTCTCAAAAAAAAAAAAAAACTAACACATGAAAGCTGTAGTCTTACTTGACTAAGAAGTGCTTTTAGCTTTTTTTTTCCTGTTATTGCTCTCCCAAAGATCTCTTTTGTTTTTTAAAAAGACTTTGTTTTTTAGAACAGTTTCAGGTTTATAGAAAAATTATGCAGAAAGTACATATTTCTTGTGTGAGACCCCCTCCTCCCCATATTTTGTGGTACTGAGGATGAAACCCAAGGTTTTACATGTTATGATACCACTTCTACCCGTGAGCCACATCCTCAACCTGATGAACCAGTTGATTCATTATTATTAATTAAAGGTCCTAGATTGTATTCATTTCAGTTTATGTTACACAGTCCTATGGGTTTTTTTTGTTTGTTTTAGGTTGTTTTTTTTTTTTTCAAGACAGGGTCGGGGCGACCTCGGAGTACAGAAAAACCTCTGAATGATTTTAGGTTAGATTCACAAATCAATCCTTCTATCATATTATTGACCCAATAACATTGAGCAATGAACCAAGTTACCGGTGGGGTTGGGTGTTTTATTATTTTAAGTTATGTATTTCAGTCTGGCTCCAAACTCACTAGGTAGCCCAGGGTAGCCTCAAACTCACAGCAATCCTCATGCCTCTGCCTCCTAAGTACTGGGATTACAGTATGAACCATTATGCCTGGCATCGTGATATGTGGTTGCCAGGAATTGAACTCAGGACCTTGCGCTTGTCAGGCAGATGCTGGAACCACTGAGCTAAATCTCCGGCCCGAGTTTTATAGGTTTTGACAAATGCATAAAGCTGTATATTTACTATTAGAGTATCACATGGAATAGCTTTACTATGCTCTCTGTCCTGTCTCTTTAAAAATTTTTTTTTTTTTTTGAGACAGGGTCTCGCTTTGTAGTTCAGGCTGGCTCTGAGCTCACTGTGTAGTCCAGGTAAGCCTTCAACTCAGCAATCCTCCTGTCTCTGCCTCCTGAGTGCTGGAATTACAGGCGTGAGCCACCACGCCCGGCACTGTGGTATGTGGTATTGACGGCTGGTGGTGCACTTGCGAGGCAGGCGCTGGAACCACTGCGCTAACCCTCCAGCCCCTCTGTCCTGTCTCTTTATGGCTTCTGTCCTTGCCTGAATTCCTGTTGCCTGCTAGTATTTTAGAGGTTCAATAGTTTTATCTCTTCAATAATTTCATGATTGAAATAACACAATATGTAGCCTTTCACACTGACTTCTTTCATTTAATAATATGGACTTAACATTCTTCCATGTCTGTAATTACTTTCCATCCCTGGAACAGAATAACACTTGAAAATTCAGGAGAGAGTTATTTTTGGTTCACAGATTTGAAGGGTTCATTCCATAATTAGCCGGCTCCAAAACACAAACATGGCAGAGGGAGATGATAGAGGGAAGGTTGTACCCCTAACAACCAGGAAGTAGAGAGAATAAAGGAAGGAGCAAAAGAAAAGAATATACCTTTGTAGGTCGTGCCTCCATTGACCCACTTCCTTTGACCAGGCCCTGTGTTCTGACAACACGTTTAGTTATAAGTATAGAATGCCTGTGATCCAGTCACCTTCCAAAAACTCCCTTTCTAAACACATAAGATTTTTCAGGGATGGTGTTTTAGATCAAAACTATTATAGTTCTTTCTGTGGCTTACTAGCTCATTTCATTTTGCTAATGAATAATAACAATACATTTCATTGGATGTAGTACAATTTGCTTACACATTTATCAGTCAAAGATTATCCATTTTCTTCTAACTTTTGGTAATTATGAACTTGTGAATTCTTCATATGTTGTGTTATAAAAGGAAAGTCTCAAGAAAACTTTTTAATTCCCACCATGAGATTTTAATACATATACATATGTACAATAAATATTTGCTTTTGTGCTGTGACCCTTTGGAAGGCCATGGACTATTTTAATGGCTATGAATTTTTTCATCCCTGCAGAACCAATCTTTGCTCTCTTATGGGCAATATTGTCTCCCTGATGAAAGATGGATTTTTTAAAGGATGTTTTTAAGGCAGATTTAAAAAATTATTAATGTCATTCTAGATCTACATTTATTTATATCAGATATTCCCAAAACATCTTAAGAGATGAAAGCAAGTTTTTGTTAATTCATAGCCTATGTTGTCATTTTTGTAAACACATTTTCCTGAAGCAACTATATAGTCCTACATAAATATATCAATGTATACAACTGTGTAGAAAAAACATATATGCCAAACTATTACTAACCTTTCCATGCAATTGGCTATGGAAAATGGAAGTGGATAAAGTAGAATTTGCTTTATCACTGCTGGTTTTAGTTTTTGTTTGGTCGTTTTGACAAGTAGAGTCATTCATATATTACTGATGTAACTAAAAACAATTTTTCAAAGGAGAAAGGAAAACCTGAAAGGGTGACATCAACGAAGCAACAAAAACACTTATCATTAAACCTATAATGAAATGAAGAAAACAAAATCATAGGTAATGCTATAGTATCGTTATTACCTACTATCAGGAATAATTTCATTTTGCTTACTATTCATTATTATTCTTGTTCTGGATGTCTCAAGAATTGTCTTACGTGTGCAATATCTATTTCTCTATGTCACATATTTTCTGACCCCAATCTCATTAGTGCTTTAAAATGTTCTCAGTGAAGACCCTGGGAACTCTATGCTGCCAAGTCCAGTGAACACTTGTCACCTTCCTACTTAACTCTGCGTAGGATCCATTTACCACTCCATTTTTTTTTTTTTTTTTTGCTTTTGAGACAGGGTCTCGCTTTGTAGTTCAGGCTGGCCCTGAGCTCACTATGGTGCCCAGGCAAGCTGCCGCGAACTCAGCAATCCTCCTTTCCCTGCCTCCCGAATGCTGGGATTACAGGCGTGAGCCACCACGTCCGGCATTGTGGTATGCGGTGTGGATTGTTGGTGGGCGTGTCTCCACGCCCAGCATTATATGTGTTAACCGGGGATCGAACTCAGGACCTTGCGCTTGCGAGGCAGGCGCCGGAACCACTGAGCTAACCCTCCGGCCCTACCACTCCATTTTTTATCTTGGCCTCTCTGATACCTATCTTGTATATTTTTCCTGACCCTTTGGCTACTCTTGATTTTTTAAGGCCTTTTGTGGGCCAGTAAAGCCTGTCTGTGGACTGAATTCAACCACATTGATTTGTAGCTCCTTTTATTTGAGTGAAAGCTTACGGAAGGAGAATTTTTGTTTATTGCCTGCTACTACCATCTTAACCACTGTGGTTGGCACATAAAGGGGATTTCTGAAGATTTGAGAATCAGTGAATTAATTTTTTTATTTGACTTTCTAAAGTTTTTTTAAACATTTTGCCAATTTTGGGGGAATGAAATAAAAGTATTGCAGAGGAAATACTAAATGACCAGTGGGCAAACCATTATTTATAAATGCTTATGTAAGGTGACTGCTGGAATCTGTTAGTGGTTGCTAGTTACAGAACAAGATAATTACTGCTAAGTATTGAGAAGAAATGTGGTTTAAATTACAGAAAGAGGCTTATTCCAGGATATTTTCACATGAATTTGTACATAGCACTGTATGCATATATTTTAGATGATCAGGAAAGTTTAGTCCTCTTCAGAACTGTCAGCTAGAAAAGTTGCATATTCATAAAACAGGGATAGTATTAAACTGTTGTTATCTAGTATCTATTATTATGTGAGATAGTAACTTGAATCATTAGAACATGTCTTAAGTTTTGGGTCATTGATTTTAATGTAAGAAATAACTGTTGTTTTACTAAAAAGCTCTATTGAAGGTTATTTTATAACAAACATAAAGGAAAAATATTTTTCAGAATTATTTATCCACAATGGAGGATAAGTTTTTTTGTCACATTTAAATTTAGAGACAGATGCACAGATCATCAGTTATTTATTTACTTACATCATTTATATAACAAACATTTCACTAATTTTGGAGGATAAAACCTTCAAAAATATATTAGAAAACTTAAAATGTAGAAAAGAGGATTTTTTTGTTTTCAGCAAAAAGAATTGGTTTTCCTAGTAACTGATTTTCTAGTGTTTTTTTTCTTTTTTTTTTTTGAGGCAGGGTCTCGCTTTTGTAGTCCAGGCTGGCCCTGGCTCACTGTGTAGCCCAGGCAAGCCTTGAACTCAGCAATCCTCCTGCCTCTGCCTCCTGAGTGCTGGGATTACAGGCGTGAGCCACCACACCTGGCACTGTGGTATGTGGTATTGATGGCTGGTGGGCATGAGTCACCACACCCAGCATTGTATGTGGTTACCAGGGATCGAACTCAGGGCCTTGCGCTTGCGAGGCAGGTGCCAGAACCACTGAGCTAAATCTCCGGCCCTTCTAGTGTTTTTTTAAAAATAAAAAAAAATAGGAAATAGAAGAGTTTTCTTAAAGTAATTTTGATAAATATTTATCTCTTCTGTCCTCTCCCCACTGCATAGCTGTCTAGCAAAGCCAGTTATGTTTGAAAAAGGTTTTCCTTTCTTAAACTGACAACTTATATAGCTCTGTTTATCAAATATGAAAAATGTATAAATTATGATTTCTACAAAAGAAAGCTAGTCTGTCAGTTTTGTTGAACAACATAAAACTAGAAAATAAAAGTAGTTTAAGCAAGTAGAAGTTTCATAGTCGACCCAACTAGAGGTGTATGGTCATCAGGAGCCAATCTCTTGTCTGTCTCTCATCAGAGGACAGGGGTTCCGTAGTCCAGGGGATCTTAATGGACAGTTGTGTCTGCAGGAATTTCAGTCAGGATGGCAATAACCCAAATAGCCACAGAGAGAAAAGAGAAAGGGCCAGAAGACTCACCTTATAGTTAAAACTAGTGGTCTTAAAGCAGTTTTTCCAGAAAGTTCCCCTGATGAGTCAGAACTCAAGCACATGACTGCATTTAACATAAGGAAATCTGGGAAACTAAAGTAGGTGCATTGCTGCCCAAAATAAAATAGGGATTCTAATGTTAAGTAAGAAAATACACATTGGATAGGAATGTTGCATTCTACTTTGTGTTTAGTGTATTACAATAAGTAATTCTAAAAACTGTGTTGCCTATGGCAAGTTTGTAGTACATTGATTCTCTATTAGCAGATTCTCTTAAAAGTTCCTTATTGGAAAAAACACAAACAGTTGCCATGGGCTTCTATTCAGAAAGCTTTCAAACTACTTGGGAAATAATATAGATTGTACTTTGATTTTTCATTATTGAGGGGAATCATCCTTGTTTTTATTGTCAATACTCAAATTCTGAGTACTAAAGGATTTCTGATACTCTTTACAGATTTATGCTGATAAAGAACTATACTCTATTTCAGGCTTCCAATTCTAATCAGATGGCAGTTTTTGTTTTCTAATACTGAAAAAAATTGAAAATTAAAGGTATGTAAATTACTCCATAAGACAAAAAAAATGTTAGTTGGGACCATATTTTCATCTAATAATGTTTTCAAAGCTGTTACAAGTTTTATTGCTAAGCTACTTGGAAAAATGTTCCTGTCTCATTCTGTTATTCTTAGATGATTGAGCTGGAAATGTTTATGCAGCCTTTATAATGGTGACTTATTGGCTGAGTATGTGTTCCTGCTGCTGTCTTTGGCATTTGAATAATGAATTAACATGTAGGTGGCCATGAGAAGGGAATGTTATGAATGGACTTTGCCCACGCTTTTTTGGTAGCAAATTGTATTTCCTGCAAGGCTGCTGTGCAGTACCTTTATTTCTTCAACTACTATAAAGCTATTAATTTTCACAGTGATGGATGGCAGTAACCTTTCCCATACCAACCTTGTCTCAGCATGGTCTATGTCAGGCTAACCTGTGGATGGAGATGTCTATATAAAGAATTAGTATGAATGCCAAAGTTACTTAATGACATAAAATACTTCCCTTTAGGAGTAGCCTTTACCTATTTCCAGTTGTCTCAAGATTGGTTCATTTATTTTACACAATTTGGATAGTTTTTGACATTGCAAATTATAGCAGTAATTAATTTTTAAAATTTGTTTTGCCAAAGTAGATTCTTAGGGTAAACAGCTTGATCATCTTATTCTGAACTGTTTAGTTTAGTTTTTATTTTTTGAGACAGAGTGTTGTTATATAGTTTAGGCTAACTTTGAACTTACTATGTAGCCAGGCTGGCCTCAGACTTGGAATCTTCTCTCAGCTTTCTGAGTGCTGAAAGTTTACAGGTGTGAGCTACCATGCTTGGCTTATTTGAACTTTTATATTTGGTGTATTGAATATTTTAATTGTCTTCTTTACTCCTACCTTCCGTTCTATCCTTATCTAAAACTATATAAGGAGTAAAATGGGTAAGTGAATGCAAGGAAACAGGTCATTAAAATATGTGTGAGTACACAGGATCCCGTAAATGGGATTGTACTACACAAGATTTTATTTCTCTGATGATCTGAGATGCCTGCAGTAATGAAAATAGGTTCTGTAATGTGTACTTCAGGAAAAAGTTACTAAGGAGCTTTATTCTTGAAGTCATGTAAATTTCAATTTTTAGCTTTATCATAAAATGATTGCTTATCATAAGCATCTGTACTTGTATTTCTCCTTTGTTAAATTTTTTTACATTTTTAAAAGGACTGTAAAATCATGAGAGAAAGTAAGTGATAGAAAGGGTAAAGTTTGGAAAACCGTTTCACCTTTAATTTAGACACTTCAGGGCCAAGTTTCATTTATATCATAAATTGTCTTGAGGAAAGTTTTTTAAGTGACTTTAAATTTAAAAGGTAATACTGTCGATGTATTTAATTCTTTATTAGTAACTGAGTTAAAGTTTAAAAATTTGGGTGCCGGGCGTGGTGGCTCATGCCTGTAATCCCAGCACTGGGGAGGCAGAGACAGGAGGATTGCTGAGTTCCAGGCTTGCCTGGGCTACATAGTGAACTCAGGGCCAGCCTGAACTGCAAAGTGAGACCTTGTCTCAAAAAAAAAAGTTTAAAAATTTGGGACGTTTCTATGACCATATAATGCCGTTATTTGACACTTGATTGATTACCATGCAGATATTTGGGTTTATTTGGGTAAGCTTTTGATTTCCTTTGTAATCTTGGAAATTATTTTTCTTTTACTTTACCTTTTTTTCTCTGATGTGGAAAATAAACAGGACTCTTGTGTTTTTCATTTCTCCATTCCTTTCATTTCACCTTCTGTCCATTTCCTTCTTTAAAAGGGAAACATTTCAATTAAACGTATTTCATTTCAGAGGATTATGCCTTATGAAAGATCTAAGTTAGTGTCAAATATCCTTGTTAAGTGCGATTATTTGAAGAAATAAGTTATCATTAAACCAATTCACTAATTTTGAGTATAGTTATATGGAAATTAAAAAGCCTGTTAGAGATTCCTAATTTAATGATAATACCATAGGAAGAGTCTTACGTACTTAGATTTTTTTTTTGAAAAGGATTTGGTACATACAAGGGAAAAACGCCAGCTAATTGTATGGACTTTAACCTCTTATTTTAAGAAGTGTGTCAAAATCTCACTAAAATATATCATTAAGTAGAGTTTTTTTGTGTCTTTGCCTTCTTTTATACTTTTTTTTTTAAATCTGGAGATTGAAGAGGTATGCTTCTCCAATGAGCTATGTTCACACCCCTTTTTCTTATTTTGAGTCAGGTTCTGACTGAGTGGCCAAGGCTGGCCTCAACTAGTGTTCACAGTACCCAGGCTTTTGAAAGTTGGGATTTACAGGTATACAACACTGTGGCAAGTGTCCTTTCATTTTAATTTGCACTTTTTCCTGAGTGTCACTGATGAGAAAATCCATGTTGTTAAGACTCTGTGAGCCAAATTAGAAGAAACCACTTATAAACACACAAGATTTTTCCTTTTTTAATGAAATCACAGCTGTCCTGCTTTCTATTTAAACACTTCATCATCTTTCCTTCTACCACTTTCTTAAATAGAAGGCACATTTAATCAAATAGTACAGGGAGTGTGGCTGTTTTCTGGACCACATTTGGAAATGACCACAATTTCTAATATATAAATATTGCAAATTCTGTTATTGTTGGCTTCTGCTTTAAATGGTTCAATTTGTAATCCCCTCTCCCTCCCTCCCTCCTTCCGTCTGTCCCTCCCTCCTTCCCTCCCTCTACCTTTTCCCCCTTTTCATTCACTGTGTATCATTATCTCTTTCTTTCCAAGTACTGTGGATTGAACCCAAGATTTCTACCTGGAATACATTCTCAGCTTTTTCCATTTTTAAATTTTGAAACAAGGTCTTTCTAAGTGGCCAAGGCTGGCATCAGACTTCTAATCTCTCTTTTGGCCTTCTGAATATTTGGGATTATGGACATGTTATCACCATGCACTGACTGAAAATTTTCAGTTTTAGGCATACTGTATCATTTTAGGTGAGTTAGAATTTGTTTCTTGCTTTTTAAAAATTTTATTTAAAATTATTTAATTAAATATTTTTAATTTAATTTTTTATTAGTACACTTGCACTGTGTAAAATCCTTGTGTGGAATTGAATTTCTACCTTTGTGAAAAGAGAACCGAGAACATCTCAGTTCTCTTTTGTTTCCTTTCTCTTCCTCTTCCTATTCCCATTCTCAATCTCTTGGTCTCTTGCATATTTGAAAAAGACCTGCTTTCCTAGTATATATCTTTTATTTTCTTCTTTATTTCTAATTTAGGTTTCTCATATAACAAACCATGTGATATTTAAGCTAGTATGTCTGATTTATTTCACTTAGCATTATGGTCTCAAGGTACATCTGTTTGCCGACAAATGACAAAGTTTACCTTATGGCAGAGTGTTACTCTATTATGTGTAAATACCACATTTTCTTTATTCATTCATCTGTTGATAGACATATAGACTACTTCTAAGGTTTAGCTATTAAGACTTACGGTGCTATAACCAGGGCATGAATATATCACGGGAATAAGATATTCTTAACTCTTTTGATACCTTGAAGAGGAATAGCTGCATCAAATGGAATTCCTAGTTTTAGTTTTTTTGAGAAATCGCAATACTGATTTCCATATTGGTTGAACTAGTTTACATTTTCTACAGCAGTGCAGCAGAGTTCCTTTTCCCTGCACCCTCACTAGCATTTGACATTACCTGATTTCTTCCTGATAGGCATTCTTTCTAGTAAGATGGAATTTCACTGTTGTTTTAATTTGTCTTTCTCTAGTGGGCAGTGATGTTGAGCATTTCTTCATATATTTATTGGTCATTTATATTTTTGAGGATTATCTATTCATTTCAGTTGGCCACTTTTTGTTGGGTCTTTTATTCTGAGGTGGGTATAATTTTTTTTTGATTCTTCCTTTAGTATAGATATTAGTCCTCTGAGAAATAGGTGGCAAAATTTTTCTCATTCTGTAGGTTTTTTTCAGTGTTCGTTTTTTTTGTACAGAAGTTTTAAATTTTATAATCAACCATTTGTTTATTCCTTGTAGTTTTTCCTCTGCAGCCAAGCTTCTGTTCAGAAAATCCTTACCTGTGCCTATGACTTTGAGTTTTATATCTATTATGTCTTTGAGCAGTCTGTTTTTGATTTAACATTTAGTTCTTTTACCCATTTTGATTTTAGTTTAGTAATGGTGATATGATACTCTTCTGCATGTGGATTGCCAGTTTTCCCAGCACCATTTATTAGAGACTATCCTTCCACTGTATGTATTTCACCCCTTTGTCAAAATCAAATAGTATATTTTGGGCTGTTTCTATTTCTTTGATCTTTTCTGTTACATTGACTGTCATATCTGTTTTTGTACTTGTACTATACTGTTTTTTATCACTGTAGCTTTGTGATAGAACTTCAACTCTGGGATTATGTTGCCTCCTACTTTGCTCTTATTAGCCAGGATTGTTTTTGCTCTTCTGGGTGTCTTCTGGTTCCACATGAATTTTAGAGTTTTTTTTTTCTATTTCAGTAAAGCAGCTATTAGTATTTTTATTGGAATTATGTTAAACCTGTGTTTCAGTTTTGAAAGAATGATTATTTTGACTATATTAGTTCTGACTATCCATTGCAGATGATATTGTTCTGTTTTCTTTATATCTTCTTTTATTTCCTTTTTTAAAAAAATCCAGTCATTTTCACTGTAGAGATCTTCCACTTCAGCTAATATTCTAGGTATTTAGGGGGGTTTTTTTGGTGCTATTATGAATGGTATCTTACTCCCAACTTTCTGATGCTTTTATATATTTCTACATTACTGATTATGGTTTTATTCTAGAACTATGTGGAATTTTTTGTCTTTTATGTAGAGGATTGTGTCATCTGCAAATAATGTTCATTTGACTTCTTTCTTCATATATATACCTCTTTTCTTTTTCTTGACTAATGCTTTGTTTTCCAGGTACTGTGTTGAACAAATGTGATGATAATGAATATCCTTGGCTTGTTTTTGATTTTAGAGGGAATACTTTTAGTTTTTCCCCATCTGATGATGTTGGTCAGTAGGTTTGTCATAAATGGCTTTTATCAAATTGAAATAATGTCCTATATCTGTTTTTTTCTACCTTTGATAATTTTTCTACAGATGATCATATGAATTTTGTCCTTGCTTCTGTTTACATGATGTATTACATTTATTGATTCCCATGTGTTGAACCATCTTTTCATCCCTGAAGAATTCGTTGGATAAAATCATGGACAGCTGTGTCGCCAAAGCACTGCAAGTAGGCTATGTGAAAAAAAGTGCTCATTTAGGGAGAGTACTATTGCTGAAATGATATATTTGGGCCAGTGGTTTTATAGTAGTTACAAGAATTCAGGTTGAAATTTAGGGTTTGGAGAGTTCTGACCATATTGCAGGAGATGACATCAAATATGTCTGCCCCCAAAAAATGTATACATCAGAAAAAGAAAAACGTGTATAGATATTTTAATACTAGATCTTACACAGGTGCTCTACAATTACAAGAGGTACTTAAAGTGATGGCCATTAACTTCTAGACATTAGTATGGCAAACTGCTAAAGTATGTGAACATTTTTTTTTTTTTTTTTTGAGACAGGGTCTCACTTTGTAGTTCAGGCTGGCCCTGAGTTCACTATGTAGCCTAGGCAAGCTTCAAACTCAGCAATCCTCCTGTCTCTGCCTCCCGAGTGCTGGAATTACAGGCCTGAGCCACCACGCCTGGCACGGTAGTATGTGGTATTGATTGCCGGTGGGTGTGAGTCTCCACGCCCAGCATTGTATGTGGTTACTGGGGAACCAACTCAGGACCTTGTGCTTGCAAGGCAGGCGCCAGAACCACTGAGCTAACCCTCTGGCCCAGTATGTGAACATTTTTTGATGGACTCTGTATTTGAGTAACTGTAGATGTTTACACATGAATAAATGTAGATTTTAATATATGAATAATGATTTTAATATATGAATAAATGTAGATCACTGTATATGAGTAAATGTAGATCATTGTACATGAAAAAATAAGGCACCCCCCAAAAATAAGTCCTATTGCATCTTTTGAAGCAAAAATAATATAAGACGTGCTGGGAGTGGTGGCTCACGCCTGTATCCCAGCACTTGGGAGGCAAAGGCAGGAGGACTGCTGAGTTCCAGGTTTGCCTGGATTACATAGTGAGCTCAGGGCCAGCCTGAACTACAAAGTGAGACCCTGTCTCAAAAAAACCAAAAAATACATATATATATGATGCAAGGCTCTGAGTTCGATCCTGGTAACCACATACAGTGCTGGGTATGATGACTCATGCCTACTAGCCATCGATACCACATACCACAGTGCCGGGCGTGGTGGCTCACGCCTGTAATCCCAGCACTCAGGAGGCAGAGGCAGGAGAATGGCTGAATTCCAGGCTTGCCTGGGCTACATAGTGAGCTGAGGGCCAGCCTGAACTACAAAAGTGAGACCCTGCCTCAAAAAAAAAAAAAAAAAAAAAGAAAAAGACTTCATCTTATTTTTGGGGAAATATAGGTAGGTAGTGAAGATGTGGAACTGGAAAGTGAGAAAATAAAAATTTGAAAAATTAATGGAATATGAAAAAGAGAAAAATGAAATGGAGTGCTATTGAGTAAAAGGAAATTAATAGCGTTAGGCAACAGTTACAAGATAAGACAAAGAAGAAAAAAGAAAAATATAAAATAGAAGAAAGAAAATAAAAATAATTGAAGGAGGAAAAGAAAAAAGGGGGAAGGAAATAAAAGTGGAAAAAACCCTAACTCTCCAAAAACCCTAATAAAGGAAAGATAAAAACAATATTAAAAAAAAAGTTTGAGTTGAAAAAATTCCTGTGTTGATGATGTTTAATTTCTTTCCAAGATCTGCAGTCTTGGACTTAGCCAGTCACAGTTTTCTCTCCTTGTCTTCAGGTCCTATGTGCTTTTGAGGTGATCTCCCTGCACTTAACAGTCCTTCCCTCTTTTTACTCCACACTGATTATTTTCCAAGCCAAGTGTATACTTGCTCCTGTGGGTAGATGAGAAATGTGATCAAACTCTGGTCTCTGGTGGATATAGGCCACAGGACAAGGGTGCAAGGAGAGTGTTGAACTTAAGTTCCATCCATAGTCATGGGGTCCGCTTGGTCTTTCTCTCCCAACAAATGGTCCTCTTCCAGGTTCAGGTTAGTTGCTTATTCCTAGCCTTTGGTCTCAGGTGGTGAGGGGAATCAAAAAGTAGAGCCATTTTGAAACTGGTAGATGGTCATGCCCTTGTGAGTGTAGGGGGATTGTCACCATGTCCCATGTGGCCCTGGTTGCTCAGGTCAGCAGAGGGTTTCCATGAGTCTGGCCAGCCTACTAATTTTTCATTTTTAGTAGATTTACTAGAATGAAAAAAACATTAAAAGCCTTTATTGTTATCCTGAAATAATGATCATATTAGACTTAACATTTAGCATTGTGGAATGCAAAATAAAAAACTCATTTTAATTTTTGGATAAAAGATAAAATGTCACTTGCTATTTATTGATGTAGACATTGAGGATTAAATTAATGTGTTAAATTATTCTAAAACTTACTGCTTTTATCTTGATTATACTCAGAATTCCATTACTATCATCATCATCTTCAGCATTCTTCTTTAAGCTATAATTTAGTCTTTCAACCCTTTTGTATATTACATTTCTCTGAAAAAACAATTTTTTTTTTAGACTGGGTCTCGCTTTGTAGTTCAGGCTGGCTCTGAGCTCACTATGTAGCCCAGGCAAGCCTCGAACTCAGCAATCCTCCTGCTTCTGCCTCCCAAGTGCTGGGATTACAGGCGTGAGCCACCATGCCTGGCACATTTCTCTGAATTTTTGAAGGTGAGGGTAAAAGGAGGAGAGAGTAAAAATCTGGCTAGAATGGAAAAGATATTTTCTTTCCTGAAAACTTCTGTGATGTTCAGAGGAATGGATATGGCCACCACAGCTTGCTTAGAGATTGGTTTCAACATTGAAATGGAGATTTCTCCAGATTCAGAGTTCTTGCTGTATTACAATTTATGAGGAAATAATCCACAATTTGCAGGGCTGAAAGGGTTTGCATTACAGGCCTATTCTTGTATTTCAAAAATAAGGTAATAGAGGCACAAAGAAGATAATGTAACCATAGCTAGTAGAAGACCTAATACAGTAATTCATGTCTCCTGAATATTATTTAGATGATCTCATCTGCGTAATGAACACTCCTTTGAATGGTCTCAACATCTTTAAAGATCCGTAATTCTCTAATTTTTAAAAAAATTAATAACTATCCAGGTTTCAAAATGTGTAAAGTTTGTATATCAAGTTGGGTGTAGATTTTGATGGGTGGTTTGTAGAGGGAGTTTATTTCTCCTGCTTTTTCAGTTTGTATTGAATGAAATGTTACTTGTGTCTTTTTCACTTTTTCTGTTTTATAGGTAAGAATTAGTTTAAATGTTACTAATAATCCTAAAATGATTAAGATAATTTTTAACCTAATTTTCTCAAAAATTTCCTCATTGAAAAGAAATTTATTGTTTGAATCAAACGTGATGTTTTCTAGGGCATGAAATACAAAGCCAAGTGAATATTAATATTCACTTTGCTTAATATTAATTTGCTTCTTAAGTTTTCAGGAAAATCATATTACAACTTGCTAAAGTTTCTTGAGTTATAAGAAGTTTCATGTAATTGATTTTATTTTTGTAAGCACTTTTTTTAAAAATTGAATTCTTTATTGGTACAATTTATGTACACCTCACAATCATGTATAACATTGGGGAATTTGTACCAGTATATGACACAAGTTAATTCTCATTTTTTACCCATATCCCTAAGCATTTTTAAGACATAGTTTAGATTATTCTCCTTAGAAATCTGCTGAATAAAATATACATGTGAGCTCTGAATCGCTCTGAATAGACATGTAATTTAAGGCAGTTAAAACTATTTGAACTTTTCCCCTCATTATTCTGTTTATTGTGGGTTCTACATAGGGATACTTCAGTTCATGAACTTAATTTGTTCCATGATTTTGGAAAAGATAGCCATGTTTGTGTTTGTATGAGAAAGATGGCCATGGTCACATTTATACCTGACATAAAGTTCACAAACAAAAACCAAATTTTAACAGACTCTTCTGTTTATGAACCAAATTATGAACTGGGGTATCACACTCTATTTACTAATTTGTCTACTTTGTAAATTTTATTTGTGATTCCAAAATCAGTACCTCTGTGATTTTGTGGCGAGTTACAGAGCAACACAAAATTTTTGTTATGCAATTTGCACATTCACAGGTGGGGTAGAACAAGACAATATTGCATTCTTGTTTTATTTTTCATATTATAAACAGTCGTCTTCTACTTATTTAATGGCACATTTTTTTCCACATTTGGTCCTTTCTGATGACTTCAATAATATATGTTAATTAAATTGCTTTAAATGGAATCACACCTATGTTGATCAGTTGGTGAAAAAATTGTGACCAAAAGTTCACAGGAACTAGGGCCTTTTCACTTTCCCATGGGGCAATGGTTCAATAATTATTAATTCAGTGTTCACAGTGGTTTTATAGAGCATAAGTACTTTGAATAACCAGAATCAATTATATATTGTAGTAGCCAGCTTATGAAATGTTCTTCACTGACCTAAATGTCTTGTTGTTCAGGACTTAATATAGCCCTCTTCCACATTCATTGTAGCTGGTTGGCAAGGTAAGAATAGTGAATGCAATGGAAGTGAGGATGTGTGACTTTGAAGCAGGAATTTAAACTTGATAGTTTTGCTTGAGTTTTTTTTTTTTTTCCAGGATGGACTCAAGGGAACAGTATTCCATGAATTCTTCCATATTTGTTAACATAATATATACTTAAATATCAGTTTTTGTTGGTATTGAGTTATTATATACCTGTCTTAGAGTTGTTGGTGTTTTTCTATATATATAAAAATATATATATAAAAAATATGTATATTTTTTGAGACAAGGTCTCGCTTTGTAGTTCAGGCTGGCCCTGAGCTCACTGTGTAGCCCAGGCAAGCCTGGAACTCAGCAGTCCTCCTGCCTCTGCCTCCCGTGTGCTGGGATGACAGGCGTGAGCCACCACGCCCCGCACTGTGGTATGTGGTATTGATTGCTGGTGGGCGTGAGTCACCACGCCCAGCATTGTATGTGGTTACCAGGGTCGAACTCAGGGCCCTGCGTTGCGAGGCAGTCGCTGGAACCACTGAGCGAGATCTCCGGCCCTCTTTGCATATATTTTGAGTTAATGGAAATACTTGTATTTAATTTTGTTACAGATATTGCCTTAATTATTCATTTAGCAGTCCTGGTTGCTATGTGTTTAGGTAGGAATTTAGGGAAATAAAAAATGCACAGACTTCCTTGCCATCTAACCAGAATCCAATTTTAATTGTATCTTTATTAACATAGTATAGAATGTTAGAACTAAAAGAAACAAGGTAGTCATTTATAAAGAAAGTGAGAACTAGAAGAAACTAGGTGGTCATGTAATCCACACATATAATTTTGTAGGTGAAGAATCTGAAACTTGGAAAAGTTGTGCAGTTATAAGCATTATTAGGTCCATACCCCAGTTTTCCTGACTTCTTGGTGCCCTTTTTCAGATCTGTAGCACTGATGCAAAGGATAAAATGGAATTGATGGTCAGGTAACTTACATAGGCAAGTGGATATTTTGGCTTAGACTGTGCTTGTGCATTGGGAAAGAATGCTGCATAGGTGAAGAACCCTTTTAATTGTGCCATATCCAGGGGTATATGATTCTAGCATGACATCACTGGTTTTTGGGGGGTGCTGTAGAGATTGAACTCAAGGCTTCTTGCGTTCCAGACCATGCAGTCTGTCACTGAGCTATTTCCTGCTCCTCTAGTAATGTTAAATCTGATCACTGATAAAGCTGATTTTGTCAGCCTTTTTCCACTGGAAAGTTTCTGTTTTCTTTTTCCATACTCTTAATAATGAGAAGCACTAAATCTAGCCCATATTCAGGGAGAAGAGAATTAGGCTCCACTTCCTGGAAGGAGGAGTATAAAATAATTTGTGAATATGTATTAAACCTACCATATAATTTATGAAGGAAATAACTGAGGTTATGGTAAGTATATTGGGAGCATTTTAAAGAGGTATTACATTGTAGAAATTAATTATAAGGGATAAAAGAAAAGGAACTTTCTTAGATTAGGGGCTAGATAACTGATTATATTTTACAAAGATAACAGTCTTTACTTTTGGTCTGTCATTGATACATTATTTTCTTCCACTAAAATCTGGTTCTTGGGTAGCAAAGAAGAGCTGAGAAGTTATAATGCTAGGGGATAGAACTTTGCCTCTAGATTTTCTGTTGCCTTAGAGATCACAGGGCATATACACTATTCTAATATAATTTACTGTCTTTTGGCATCAAGTTCTATAATCTTTGTGTTCTAACAAACTTTCTTAATTGCAATTTACATAGATATTTTGCTGATAAACTTCCCCTTAATTTTTTTAAAGTTTAAGACATTTTAGAAAGGTTTTTATTCTTGCATTACATTACAAACCATAAAAAATGTTATGTGGTATATGTACATAATAGAGTATTATTCAGACAAGCAAGAATGAGATTCTGTCATTTGCAGCAACTTGAAACTGGAGGACGTTATGTTAAGTGAAGTGAACAGAAAGGCAAAGAAAGACTAGTACTGCATGTTCTTATATGTATGAGGAAGCTGAAAAGTTAATCTCATAAAAATAGACAGGAGAATAATGATCACTAGAGCCTGGGAAGTATGTAGAGGAGAGAGGAGTGGAGAGAAAATGGTTAGTAGGTACAAGAGCACAGTTAAATAGGAGTAATAACTTGTTTCAAAATAATAGGATTTTGTTTCCAACTCAGAAGAAATGAGAAATGTTTGAGGTGATGGATATGCCAATTACCTGTTTTTGATAACTATGGATTGTATATATGTGCTAAAATGTTACTCTATACTCCATAAATACATGTAATTGCTATGTTCAATTAAAAATAAAAAAAAATAGCCAGGCATGGTGGCTCACGCCTGTAACCCCCAGCACTTGGGAGCAGAGGCAGGAGGATTCCTGAGTTCGAGGCTTGCCTGGGCTTCATAGTAAGCTCAGGGCCAGCCTGAACTACAAAGCGAGACCCTATCTCAAAAAAACAAAACAAAACAAGAACAAAAACATGTTTTTGGAATTATAGTGGTAATGTTCTATTGCTATAATTTGTATGTTCCCTTGAAAGAAAATCTGTTCCTGTCATCTAGGGTACTTGTTTAGTCATTTCTTTTTAATTGAATTCTTTATTGGTACATTATATACACAGCTCACAATCACACACAATGTGTACTCACTTCGGCAGCACATATACAATCACACACAATGTTGGGGGATTTGTATCAGTATGTGACACAAGTCAATTCTCATTTTTACCCACATCCCTACCTACCCACACCTTCCCCACCCCCTATATACATACTCTTATTTCCCCCCCAATCATATTTATTCCTTCCCCTCATTATGCTCCCACACCAAATTCCTTTTGGATATTTCTCATTCTACAAAAACTATCATACATTCTAGAGCTCTTTTACATCTACAGGTGCTCATATCAAAGAAAAAATTTGATATTTGCATATCTGTGATCTATTTATTTCACTTATTATTGTGTCCTCCAGGTGTATCCATTTGCACATAAATGAATGAATCTTGTCATTCTGTTTTTTTTTTTTTTTTGACACAGGGTCTCGCTTTGTACTTTAGGCTGGCAATGAGCTCATTATGTAGCCCAGGCAAGCTTTGAATTCAGCAGTCCTCCTGCCTCTGCCTCCCAAGTGCTAAGATTACAGGCGTGAGCCACCACGCCCGGCACTGTGGTATGTGGTATTGATTGCTGGTGGGCGTGAGTCTCCACGCCCAGCATTGTATGTGGTTACTGGGATCGAGCTCAGGAGCTTGCGCTTGTGAGGCAGGCACCGGAACCATTGAGCTAACCCTCCGGCCCCTGAATCTTCTCATTCTTTATGGCAGAGTAATACTCCATTAAAAACCCCACATCTTCTTCTTTTTTTTTTAATTGAATTCTTTTTTTTTAATTGAATTCTTCATTGGTACAATTTATATACATCTCAAAATCACATATAACATTGGGAAATTTGTACCAGTATATGCCACAAGTTAATTCTCATTTTTAATTGAATTCTTTACTGGTACAATTTATATACATCTCAAAATCACGTATAACATTGGGAAATTTGTACCAGTATATGCCACAAGTTAATTCTCATTTTTACCCATATCCCTACCTACTCCCCCCTCCTCCCCCCTTTATACATGCTCTTTTATTTTCTTTCTGTATCATATTTATTCCTTCCCCTCATCACATTCCCACACCAAGTTTCCTATAGAAATATTCTACTCTATAAAAGCTGTCCTACTTTCTAGAACTCATTTGCATCTATAGGTGTTCATGCCAAAGAGAAGATCTGCGAATTGTCCATCTGTGATCTATTGATTTCACTTATTAGTATATCCTCCAGGTGTCTCCATTTGCACCTAAATGGATCGATCTTGTCATTCTTTATGGCAAAGTAATACTCCATTTTGTAAAAAAACCACATCTTCTTTATCCACTCTCCAGTTGATGGACATTTGGGTTGTTTCCAAGATTGAGCTATCACGAACTGAGCTGCTATGAACAAGGGTGTACATCTGTCTTTCCA
>PVIC010027027.1:0-24138 GCA_004025085.1 Thryonomys swinderianus
TGAGCCACCATGCCCGGCAAGAGAAAATTTTTTATACTTGACAACATTAGAAAGACCAGAAAAGAACAATATGCACAATAAACATATACATAATACACAATATACATAATAAACAACCAAAACTGTTCTAACCTTAAAGATTTGTTTTGTGATTGTGAGTATACTACTAATCATTTTGTTTTATGGGTACAGGATAGAATGTGTTTCACCAGAGATCAAATCATTTTTCAACAATTTGAACACATCTCATTTGGAAGAATGAGATACAAAGAAGATGACAAACTTGCCACACTGGAGGAAACAATTCATCAAATATTTATTTGTTAGACAGAAGTTAAATGGTTTCTCAAGGAGCTGATATCAGAGCTCCAAAGATCTTCAGTAAAAAACTCCCACCTTATGATCACTGTGACACAGAAGTGTAAGATACTTTGGTATAGAGAGTATTTAGCCTACTTTAGCCACATTTAAGATCCGAATACTATTAGGTGAATGTTGGAGGGGAGTATTAGAGATGGAAGAACAGCACTCATTAAGGCCCACAGTTTAAAAAATATAGCTGCAGGGCCAGAGATTCAGCTCAGTGGTTCCAGCACCTGCCTCACAAGCGCAAGGTCCTAAATTCCATCCCCAGTAACCACATACAATGCTAGGCGTGGTGACTCACGCCCACCAGCAATCAATCACATACTATAGTGCTGGGCGTGATGGCTCACGCCTGTAATCCCAGCACTAGGGGAAGCAGAGACAGGAGGACTGCTGAGTTCGAGGCTTGCCTAGGCTACATAGTGAGCTCAGGGCCAGCCTGAACTACAAAGTGAGACCCTGTCTCAAAAAAAAAAAAAAAATACAGCTGCATACTTGCTACAAGATGTCCAGAATGGCTAAAACAAGAGAGTGAGGACAATTAGAAATGTATCTAGATTAAGATGTAAGTGATGACTTCAAATATGCCACGTATGGTCTCAGTGGCTGTAAGATGACTTTAGATATTATCCTGAAACCTATGAAGTTACTAACAAGCTTTGATCAGGTTTAATGGGGAAGATCTCTGTTTTCCAAAATGATACTTCCAATTACATTGTGAAATATAATCAGAAGACAAGAGCTGATGGTGGTGATTAGGTCAGATGATAGAATGGTTTTGGCTCCTTGGGGTGATTTAGCAATTATCTGGAATTTTTTTTTTTTTCCCTTTTTGAGACAGGCTCTTGCTTTGTAGTTCAGGCTAGCTCTGAGCTCACTATGTAGTCCAGGCAAGCCTCGAACTCATCAATCCTCCTGTCTCTGCCTCGTGAGTGCTAGGATAACAGGCGTGGGCTACCACGCCCAGAATTGTGGTATGCGGTATTGATTGCTGGTGGATGTGAGTCTCCTCGCCCAGCATTGTATGTGGTTTCCAGAGATTGAACTCAGGACCTTGCGCTTGCAAGGCAGGCCCCGCGCCGGAACCACTGAGCTAACCCTCCGGCCCTGGAATTATTTTTTATGGTGATGGCTTGGGTATGGCTATATGTTACCGATACCTAGTGAGAAATGACATAGATGCTGCAACTTCCTATAATACACAGGACAGTTTTCTGAAAAAAATGTCAGCAATCAAAGTCAAGATGCCCTGGGGCAACTGGAATGGGAAAGAGATGAATGAGAGACATTTTGAAGTGAAACCAGAGAGGAAAGTGAGGAAAAAGGTGAGAGTAACATTCTGATTCTACCTCTGGAGATGTAAAAAGGTGTCACATGTATACACGAAGGAGCAAAGAGAAGGAAGCAACTTGCACACTCTGCCAGAGAAAATATGGATGAAGATGGTATACAGACATGAAGCCAGGGTTCTGCAGTGCATTCTCTAATCCTGTCCATTTAAAATGAAATAAATGAGGCTGGAGATTTAGCTCAGTGGCACTGCACCTGCCTTGCAAGCACAAAAGACAGACAGATAGATAGAAAGATAGATAGATAGATAGATAGATAGATAGATAGATAGATAGATAGATAGATAGATAGATAGATATAGATAGATAAATGAGTCATTACTTACAATTTTGTCATAAAAGTCTTTGGGAAGTTTGGAAAGGATCTCTACTGCTTCCAAAAGCTCATACGCATCTATTTGTGGGACCTCATCACCATCATCACCACCTCGAAGGAGAAAAACCAAAAACAAATCTTAAAAACATAGGGAACAATTTTACATATTAAACAGCTACCAGTCTTACATTCCAGATGAAATCCTCATACAGAGAGGATAGAATTATTAGCGTCAAATCCAACTTAAATCTAGTCTTTCAAAATATGTCTACTGGAACCCATCTTTAAAAAGAAATGTGAGCTTAACACTGGCTTACCCCCTTCAGCATCACCACCAGCGGATTGTTGCTGCTCTAATTTAGCTTCTAGTTCTTGTTGGGAACGCAGAAACCGAGTTGGTTTAGGAGCACCTGTTGGTAGTTTGACCCATTCTTCTTCTAGTTCTTTTAACTGCAAATATACAATATTTTAAAAATTTACCTAAATTCCACCATTAAAGAACATACTTTATATTTTATATTGGGACAAAATTTCTTTTTTTCTTTTTCTTTTTTTGAGACAAGATCTCACTTTGTAGTTCAGGCTGGCCCTGAACTCACTATGTGGTCCAGGCTAGCCTACAACTCTCAGCAATCCACCTGCCTCTGACTTCCAAGTGCTGGGATTACAGGCGTGAGCCACCATGCCCAGATTGTGGTATGTGGTACTGGGGATCGAAAACTCGAACTCAGAACCTTTGCTTGCCAGACAGATGATGGAACCACTAGGCTAAATCCCTGGCCAGGACACAATTTCTTATGTTCGTGGCATTAATAGAGCAAATAAAAATAAATTTAAATAGCAGATATAATGTAGCACAAAACACACCAACTTATATTTAACTATAGTAATGTATATGTATACATATAAGACTATGTATGTATATGTATGTGTATACATGTACATGTGAAAATATATACATATATACACACATGTATATGCAAGCACATATAAATACACTAAAAAGAGTAAAATCCACTTTTAGGACAAACTCATGAATATATATATATATATATATATATATATATATATTTGTATCATTCTCTAAAACTCATTTTAAGAAAAAACTCAATAGAGTAAGTTTCACTGAAACAGTAAGTCCTGTTATTCAAAATAAATAATAGGGTTGAGGGGCAGAGGGTATAGCTCAGCAGTGCAGTACCAAGGCCATGAGTTCGATTCCCAGTACAAAAAAAAAAAGAACAGAAAAATAATAGGGCTGACAATGTATCTCAATGATAGAGCATTTGCTTAGCATGTCCTAATCCCCAGCCCTACCAAATAAACCCAAAAAATAATTATGTGTAACGATTTAATATTAATAACAAGGAAATATATCTTCTTAGTAACTTTACTCAAAGGCAATGAGAGAACACTGTACCTCACCTGTACAGAGTTTATATTTTGTAATGGAGGTCTCAGAGCATCTCGAATCCATCTATAAATTTCCACAGCAATAAGTTTGGCTTCATCTCGAACAGCCTTCTCTCGAGACTCAAAGAGTTTCGGCAACACTTTGATAATTGGTTTAAGCAAGATGATTTTGGAACCAAATTCACTAGAAGTAAAAAATTGGGGAAAATCATAGTCAACACATGATGTGCTTGGGTTGCCTTTGCAGTCCCATCCATATGTTAACAGTTATATAGGGTGAATTTTTTTCCTTTTAACTGTTAAATTTTAAAATAAATTTTATTTATTTATTTATTTTTTGAGACAGGGTCTTGCTTTGCAGTTCAGGCTGGCCCTCAGCTCACTCTGTAGCCCAGGCAAGCCTCCAACTCAGCAATCTTCATGTCTCTGCCTCCTGAGTGCTGGGATTACAGGTGTGAGCCACCACGCCCAGCACTGTAGTATGTGATATTGATTGCTGGTGGGCATGAGTCAACATGCCCAGCATTGTATGTGGTTACCGGGATGGAACTCAGGGCCTTGTGCTTGCAAGGCTGGCACTGGAACCACTGAGCTAAATCTCCGGCCCAAAATAAATTTTATTTTATTCCATCCCTCCCCTTCTATCCCTATAAGCAAAAACTTTATTCCCACTTTTGCCTTCTGTTTTCTTTTATAAGGTGAATATTTTTTTTTTTTTTTTTTGCTTTTTGAGACAGGGTCTTGCTTTGTAGTTCAGGCTGGCCCTGAGCTCACTATGGTGCCCAGGCAAGCCGCCGCAAACTCAGCAATCCTCCTGTCCCTGCCTCCCGAGTGCTGGGATTACAGGCATGAGCCACCATGTCCGGCATTGTAGTATGCGGTGTTGATTGTTGGTGGGCGTGTCTCCACGCCCAGCATTCTATGTGGTTACCGGGGATCGAACTCAGGACCTTGCGCTTGCGAGGCAGGCGCCGGAACCACTGAGCTAACCCTCCGGCCCAAGGTGAATATTTTTAATGCACTGAAGAAATGGAACTCACAACCATGTATATATTTAAGTGCCATTCTTTCAAGAATATTCTTTGGTGTCTAGAACCCAAAGTAGTTTCAGCATTTTAAAATTAACTTTCTAGGTAACCAGACAGGAAATAATAAGGTCCAACACAAATGATATTTTAAATATATATGTATATACATATAAAAGCTTTAAACCAAGAGATCACAAATCCTCCCAGGGTGTGTTTTATTCCTAGAATATACAATATTCTAGACTACAAACTTTTTTTCTAGTGGTATCGTGGATTGGATTTAGGCCCTTGTGCTTCCAAGGTAGGCATGGTACTACTTGAGCCTTCCAGCCCTAGTCTATAAGCTTCTAATGTAAAGATAATGTTTATAATATTATATTCTTACTTTAAGGACAGATCTGCTACTATAACAATAAAGTCTTGATAACTAAGCCAGTTCACTCAATGTCTAAGATAATACTAAGACGAGCATACTGCTTACTACTTATATAAGCATGTTTCCTATACCATAATAGGCTAGACATAACTTTTATCATACAAGAATCTAAGTGAAAGTCAAGTTTTATGAAAGAACACCATAAATCAAGCAAAAGACTACAAAATTTTACAACATGTATCAAATATAGTTTAATAACCTTTAAGAATGTGATATTTTCACAGACACTGAAGGGAGTGTTTTCTCAAAGACATAGATCATATATGAAATTACAAGAAAGTTGAGTGGGGACACTTCACTGTTAGGATTTCTCTAGAGTTGCTTTCTACAGTATCTAATATGAACAGCACTGGAAGCAACAAGAGATTAGAATTCCCAAAGTAAAACAAACTTGTCTGAGTTCTATAGTAAAATACAGCCATTTGTTTCTGAAAAAGATCCCATTCATGAAATTCTAGAGATTAAAATAATTTATTATGTAAATTATTGTTTGCTGTTGCTATATTTCTGTTTAAAGGCATATGACTATTTTCGTCTACTTTATTACTAAAAAGGTACCAGATAAAGACATGTTTTAGCAAACAAACTGTCTCTATGGCTACAATTTAAAGTACTTATATTTATACTTAATGATAGCAAGAGGAAATTGCTGACATATCTTGGGAATGCTTTTCTACTCAAAGGCAAACTCTCAGTCTGAGAATAAGTCAGAAATGACCATGCTGACCTTTAATAGGAAGGCCCTTAGAGAAAGTAACTGGCTTAACAGCTAATACTACCACTTTCCAATTGTGGCCAAGTCTCCATTTCTGTTTAATCCAGGATCTCAAACTAAGTTAAGGTAACTCTAGTTAATAGAACTTCAGCAAAAAGAAAAAGTCATACCTTAAGGCTTTCCTCAGTGTCTCTATACAGGCCACTATGATCTTGGGGTTCTTATTGTCCAGGCCTTTTAGGAGCTCTTCTTGCACAGCCTCTCCTTTCTCAATCTCTATGTACATGAGACAAATCTCTGTGCCCAGCTCCTTGGCTTTGGCTTTAGGTTGGTTGAACACTTTACTTACAACACCTGACACAACCTCTCCTGTGGTTCTGTAATATAAACAACAATCACCATACAAAAGTCACATTTTTAATAGAAAGAACTGGAGAAAAGTACATAGAAGTGAAGAGTATTTTAGAAATTCTTAAAAGTAAACGAGCTTCTAATTTTTTTTTTTTTTTTGAGACAGGGTCTCGCTTTGTAGTTCAGCCTGGCCCTGAGTTCACTATGTAGTCCAGGCAAGCCTCAAACTCAGCAATCCTCCTGCCTCTGCCTCCCAAGTGCTGGGATTACAGGCGTGAGCCACCACGCCCGGCAACGAGCTTCTAATTTTTTTTCCAGTATCAGGGACTGAACTCATAACCTTGCACTTGCAAGGCAGGTGCAGTACCACTGAACTACTTCCCCAGCTTGAATTTCTAATTTTTACTGTACATTCATGAACATTAACAAAAGAGTTGTGCAATCCATAAATCTGATGTATTACAACAGATTTAGCTTCAGTTTATAAATGTAGAAAATGCAAATAAAGCAAAATTTCCTTGAAATCCTGCCACTCAAAGGAAATTCCTTTCAACCTTTTTATGTTTTTATACTTTGTTTTGTTTTTGGTTTTTTGACACAGGGTCTTGCTCTGCAATTAAGGATGACCCTGAACTCAATATGTACCCCATGCTACCCTCAACTCACAGCAACCCTCCTGTCTCTGACCCCCCAGTGCTGAGATTACAGGCATGAGCCACCACACCCAGCACTGTGGTATGTGGTACCAAGGATTGAACTCAAACTTAGGACCTTGCTCTTGTTAGGCAGACGCTGAAACCACTGAACTAAATCTCCAGTCCTTAACCTTTTGTATCTATCCTTTTAGACATTTCTCTGAAGCATATGTCTGTCTCATACACATGAATATACAAGCATAGCGTAAAAAAATAATAAGATTATAGAGTGGTCACTCTTTTAGGTAACATCATTAAGTCAAAAGAAAGTGAATTTCTTCACACAAGGAATGAATAGCTACGTATCAACTGTTCTCCACTACTTTGCGAAATTTATAGGAACTTTACTCTTTAAGTCCCCTAAATTAAATAATGTCACATTCCTGGGATCTGAAACTGTCAAGTTATACAAATCTTTACTGATATAATCTTTTTCTTTCTTTTTTTTTTTTTTTTTTCTGAGACAGGGTCTCGCTTTGTAGTTGAGGCTGGCCCTGAGCTCATTATGTAGCCCAGGCAAGCCTTGAACTCTGCAATCCTCCAGCCTCTGCCTCCCGAGTGCTGGGATTACAGGCTTGAGCCACCAAACCCAGCATCTGTGGTATGTGGTACTGATTGCTGGTGGGCGTGAGTCACCATGCTCCGGGTATTGTATGTGGCTATAAGATCGAACCAGGGACCTTGTGCTTGCTGGACAGGCACTGGAACCACTGAACTAAATCTCCAGCCTCTCTTTTTTTTTTTTGGAACTGGAAACCAAGCTTCTTTTGTATGGAAGGTTCTTATCCATGACATAAAGACTAGAGTCAGAAAAACCAGGTTTTGTGGTATGAGAAAGTGGATGACTGGAAACTTCTACCAACTATTGTTGAAAGCAAATGGACTGGGAGGGCCGGAGGGTTAGCTCAGTGGTTCCAGTGCCTGCCTCGCAAGCGCAAGGTCCTGAGTTCGATCCCTGGTAACCACATATAATACTGGGTGTGGAGACACGCCCACCAACAATCAACACCGCATACCACAATGCCGGACGTGGTGGCTCACGCCTGTCATCCCAGCACTCGGGAGGCAGAGACTGGAGGATTGCTGAGTTTGCGGTGGCTTGCCTGGGCACCATAGTGAGCTCAGGGCCAGCCTGAACTACAAAGCGAGACCCTGTCTCAAAAGCAAAAAAAAAAAAACCGGACTGGGAGTCATCTAGATTGTTTAGTCAGTCCTCCCTTCTCTGAAAGACGACATGCCCAATGAACACAGGGAGAAAGGTAGAATTCTAAGATCACCTAACTGGAAAATCTTGCTTTTTTTTTTTTTTTGGTTGTTTTGTAATACCCAACCATCTTTAGTGAGATCCTGGTAATTTTTTTTGCTAAAAATGTCTTCTTCCAAAAGTTACTAAAGAATTTCTCATTTACCATTTGTAACTTGGGAGTAAAGACAAAAACAAATATCAAAAGGCTATAAAAGAAAATTAATATATTCTAAAACTACTAATAACTAAAGATATATATATATATATATATATATATATATATATGTAATCTAAATATCACAAGAAAGAGGTTTTTACCAGAATTGCTAGAAAAAAAAAAAAACTACTTACTTTCCTGCGACATGGGCATTTTCAACATAAACAAGTGCAGCTTCGAGCCCTTTCAACTGAACCACTGCATTGGAATCAGTGACAAATTTTTTGATCAATCCCAAAAATTTGGACCATTCTGGGCTCTTTTCATCCTTTATTTTCTGGAAGATCTTCAGGGCCTCTTCATATCCACTTAACCTTGCTTTCCACAGCTAAAAGCAAAGTAACATTTTGAAACAAAATGTAATGATTTTGTCAACTGTTAATCTGGAAGAGAGGAGGTAAAAACGAATACCCTGATCCAGCTAATTGAACAAAAGAATCCACAAGTAAAAAGAATGAAGGATTTTAAGAATTCAGATAGTTTTCAAAAAATATTATCAGTCAATAAACTTATGGGGCCGGGGATGTAGCTCAGTGGCACTGTGCCTACCTGCCAAACACAAGGGCCTGAGTTCCCTGTACCACAAAACTAAAAACAACAAAAATTCTTTTTTTTTTTTTTTTTGAGACAGGGTCTTTGTAGTTCAGGGTAGCCCTGAGCTCACTGTGTAGACCAGGCCAGCCTCAAACTCAGCAATCCTCCTGCCTCTGCTTCCCAAATGCTGGGATTATAAGCATGAGCCACCACACCCTGGCATTGTGGTATGTAGTACTGACTGCTGGTGGGCATGAGTCACCACGCCTGGTATTGTTGTACGTGATTACCAGGGATTGAACCAGCGACCTGAGCATGCTAGGCAGGCGCCGGAACCACTAAGCTAAATCCCCAGCCCCCCAAATTCTTATGAATTACAAAAAATTTACATGTATGTTTTTATTGGTATATATTTTTAATGCACAGTACTTACATTTGTTTTGGTTTACAAATGTTTTGGCAACACTATATAAAATCAGTAACAGGCTGTTATAAATTTTGTATCCTTTATAATATGGTATTAAAAATGTGACAACTCAAAAGTGAGAAATCCTGATGAAAATGCCCATCCCCCAAAGTATGCTGCTTTCAGCTGTTATAATCATTAGTCAGCTTCATACTGTACTGTCAATTTTTGTGCATTTTGTTTTGTTTTGTTTTTTGAGGCAGGGACTTGCTTTACAGTTCAGGCTAGCGCTGAACTCTATGTAGCCCAGGCTCAGCTTGAACTCACAGCAATCTTCCTCTGCCTCCCGAGTGCTGGGATTACAGGCATGAGTCACCATGCCCAGCATTGTGGTATGTGGTTACCACGGATTGAACTTCAGATCTTGAGCTTGCAAGGCACATACCTGAACCACTGAAGTAAATCCCAGGCCTATATTATCAATTTTTAATCAATAACTTATTAAATTTAAATTTCAGATACCTTTACTGAGGTACTTTTTCATTTATTTATTCAATTGGTATTTAATATATAAATAAAGACCAATATTAGCATTAGCTTTTGCGGAGCTTACATTCCAGCAGAAGAGACAAACATTAAACAATCACATAAATAAATGTAAAATTAACAGTGCTACGTGCTGTAAGGGAAAAGGGACATGTACTATAAAAGCATGTATAATAAAATGTTTATTTTGTTTTAGCGTTGTTTTCCTAAGAAACTGGTACTTAATTTCAGCTCTGAAAGACAAACAGGAATTGGTCAGAAAAGGAAGGCAATGGGAAGAGCATTCTAGAAGGGCAAGTATATTTCATCCCCTATGGCTAGTAACAAGGTATTCCCACATCTATAAAAAGAAAGGAGCACAGTACAAAATGAGTTCCATAGGACTGGAAAGGACCAGATTATACAAGTACTATGAAGGCCAGATAGAAGATTCTGTTCCTTACTTTAGGAGGAATGGGAAGCCCTGAAACAGTATCAAGGAGTATAAGTGAGAAATCAGTTTGTAGAACTCATTTGTATTACTGTTTAGGCACCAGTAGATGTATTCTTCAACATTATATTAAATCAAAAAAGAGAGAAGGTAAAGATCAACATATGACTGAAAAGTGGAAGAAATAATTATGTATTACTTATTAAATAAAATATAATTTGGAGCAAGTGCTATGGTCAGAGAAAAAGATCTTTCTTTTCTAAGGAAAGAAAGCTGCCTTATGGAACATAAGAGGATGCTTTAAGCCCTTAGGGCCTCCACATTCTACAACATTAGATGACGTGAATTAACATACAAACTGTACATTCACTACCGGTTTAAACCAGGTTTAACATCTCAATTTTTTTTTAGACATCTCAGTTCTTTTAAGTTTCAAGAACACAAAATAAGTGGCTCAATAGCAGAGACATGAATAGGAAAACAAAAACAAAACAGCAAATTACACTAGATTAAGAAAAACTCCTAGCCATATTTGCCAATCAAAAGTGAGAAGTCTTGGGGCCAAAGATTTAGCTAAGTGGTTCCAGCGCCTGACTCGCAAGCGCAAGGTCCTGAGTTTGATCCTGGTAACCACATACAATGCTGGGCGTGGTGACTCAAGCCCACCAGCAATCAATACCACATACCACATACCACATACCACAGTGCCGGGCGTGGTGGCTCACGCCTGTAATCCCAGCACTCAGGAGGCAGAAACAGGAGGATTGCTGAGTTCGAGGCTTGCCTGGGCTACACAGTGAGCTCAGGGCCAGCCTGAATCACAAAGCGAGACCCCCCCCAAAAAAAGTGAGAAGTCTTCCAGAGATTTGTTTGCTCCTTTCAGTGAAGAAATAAAAAGTTCTAAAAATTCTTCCTCAAATTAAATGTGCTACATAGCAACAATTTCTATGCAATAAAATAGATATGAACTAGCTCACTATTAATGTGGGGTTTTCAGAAGAGATAACATATCAAAAAAATTTTGAGATAAGATTCTCTATGTATTTGTAGCAATATTCCTGCTTCAGCCTCCTAAATGCTAAGATTACAGGTATGTACCACCTTACCTGGCTAACATATTATTTCACAGGATGAAGGAGTTGTTCTGTAGAGAACACAGGCACCAAAGTGCCAAATCATCCTCTCTGCCCCTCCCCTTGCCTTGAAACAGGGTTTCATTATGTATTTCAGAGTGGCCTTGAACTTACTATGTAGCTGGACCTGGCCTCAAACTCACAATGACCCTCCTGTCTCAGCCTCCTGAGTCCTGGAACTATAAGCCTATGTGACACTGGGCTGCAAATTTTATTTTTCAAAGTAAATTTTAATCGGGGTGGAGATTTAGCTCAGTGGTTCCAGTGCCTGCCTTGCAAGTGCAAGGCCCTGAGTTCGATCCAGTAACCACATACAATGCTGGGCGTGGTGACTCACGCCCACCAGCCATCAATACCACATACCACAGTGCCAGGAGTGGTGGCTCACGCCTGTAATCCCAGCACTCAGGAGGCAGAGGCAGGAGGATTGCTGAGTTCCAGGCTTGCCTGGGCTACATAGTGAGCTGAGGGCTAGCCTGAACTACAAAGCAAGACCCTGTCTCAAAAAATAAAAACTTTAATTAAAAGAATTGTCAAGAATAAGGAGTAGATAACTTCAGAGCTTTAAGTAGAAAGCACTAACTGGTTGATATTTATTTTTTAAAGATGATTAAAAATGAAAAAAATCTAGATATGTAACTGGAGAAAAAGATAATTTGAAAAAAGATACATGACATCATAAATTGTCTTATTAGCCTAAACCAAAATATAAAATCTGTTAGCTTCACAAAGTAGATATTGGAATACAGATCTAAGAATCTCAAAAATGCTAGACTTCTAAGGCCAAATAGAAGCTTCTCTACATAAAATATTACTACTATGTATTTAGCTGACTATACTATACTGTATTCAGTTGAAGATATAACTACTCAGCTGGTAATTTTTGTTTTTATCAAAACATTTGTTGGTACATTTGAGATGCACATGAGGATAACACTCATCATGGGGAACTTCTTAAAGATACAACTTGCTTTTCACTTCACTAATGTGTCTCATTCCTTTGAGTTCTTTCTAGATTTTTTTTTTATTGTTGTACTATGTAGCCCTATGTAGCTCAAACTTGTGACATCCTGTCTTGGCTGCTGAGTGTTGGGATTCTGCTACCAACCCAGGCAACTTGAAAAAAATTTTTTGTTTATTTTATGTATGTATGTATCTAGTATGTATGTATTTATTTATCTGTGGTATTGGGGATCAAAGTCAGGCCCTGTGTTTGGCAGGTAAGCATGGTGCCACTGAGCTAAATCCCCAACCCAAAAACAGAAGTTTTAAATTAAGCTGAAGACATCTATTTTTAATGACATAAAATAATAGCCACCTAACAAGGTATCAGTGTTTATGAAACTGAAGCAGCACTAAAACTTACATCTCAAGAGTCTTACCTTATGTTCACACTTTTGATCAACTGGCAATTTCAGCCATTCACTGTCATCTCCCATTGTTCCTCCACTTTTTCCTTGAAATTAAATGTAGCTCCTGGTCAGATAAAAATAAGGACCTATTAAATCTAGCAATCAAGTAGTCTCTTAAGACAAAATGATTTTTCTCAAATTATTACTTTATCATGCATGACCAACAAGAGTATAAAGTCAATACTTTGGTAGATCGCCAGTTAATGCCATTAATAGAACATTTTCTTAAAAAGAAAGAGAAGACAATCTAAGTCTAAATCAAGGAACAGATATGTGTTGTTTTGTTTTGTTTTTGAGACAGGGTCTTGCTTTGTAGTTCAGACTGGCTCAGAGCTCACTATGTAGTCCAGGGAAGCCTTGAACTCAGCAATCCTCCTCCCTCTGCCTCCCAAGTGCTGGGATTACAGGCATGAGCCACCATGTCCAGAAAGACATGTGTTTTTAATAAAGTAATTTTTATATATTTCCCAAATGAAAACTTCTTAGAGATATGTATATGTATCCGTATCTACATATGTGTACACACACACACACACACACACACACACAGAGCTAGAATAAAGCTGAATAGCTGAAGCCAGGTATGGTGATGCAGGCCTGTCATCCTAGTATAGTTAGGCTGAGGTAAGAGGATCATAACTTTGAGGCCCACCAGGGGATCTCAGTGACTTAGTAAGATCCCAAGATCCCATCAAAATTAAAACAGGCTGGGGCTATGGCTCGACACAAGGTCCTGGTTGAATCCCTACTACTATATACAAACAAACGAAGAGCTGAGCTACTACTTGTTCTTAATTACTATAATTACCAATCTTATTGTTGAACATCTAAATTGCTTCCAATTTTTCATTATCAAAACTAATATACAAAAGGTACTGCTTATTTCTCAATTCCCAACTCTGGCCTAACACAAAATACATTTTCAATATATATTTTTTAAATCTGTGATAGGCAAAATCCTTTTTAAACACGTTAAAGCAATTCCATTCCCAGGTGAAATGGACACCTAAGTGCAAGTGGACATCAACTGCATGAGAAGATCTACATAAGGACGTCCATAGCAATGTTGTTTGTAATAGTCAAAAGTTGGGTTCACCACAAGTTCATCAAAAGACAATGGGTAAATAATGATACATTCAGAGTGCAACACTAAACAATAATGAGAATGAGTCAACTATGCACTATACTTTTCAAACTCTACAGTGAACAAACAGTCTCTCCCACCCTTCTAATCAAATATACATTGGCATGTTTATAAAATACAAAACAGGCGGCATGGCACATGCCTGGCAGGTACAAGGTCCTGAGTTTGATCCCTGGTACAAAAGTCAAATTATTACATATGTGTATTTTTAAAGTTCCCCAACTGTTCTGGGAATAGGGTGTAATCCCAGCACTCAGGAGGCTGACAAAGAACTGCAGCAAGTTCAAGGCCAGACTAGGTTATACAATGAGTTAAAGGCAGGCCTGAACTATATGAGCTTCAAAAAAACCACCCACCCACCCACACACACACACACACACTCACTCACTCACTCACACACTCACTCACACACCCACCCACCCAGGTAAAAATGTTTAGCTGCTATGGAAAACAATTTGGTGGCTCCTCAAAAGCTTAAACATAGAATTATGATTTGACCCACAATGCTATAATTACAGTTGGTATATATATATACAAAAGAATTAAAAACAGGTACTCAAATAACTTATACATGTGTGTTCACAGCAGTACAATTCACAACAGCCAAAAAAAAACCTAGCCCAAATGTCTATCAATGAATAGTGATATGTACATAAAATTATCATTCTTCCATAAAAGGGTACAAAATACTGAAACATGATACAACATGAATGAAGCTCAAATAATTACACTAAACCAAAGAAACCAGCCAGGCATGGTAGCACACACCTGTAACTGCAGTGACTCAGAAGGCTGAGAAAAGATCTCAAGATCAAAGCCAGTCTAGAAATTTAGTAAGATCCTGTCTGAAAATAAAAAACAAACAGAGCTAGGTATGTAGCTTAGTGTGAAGGCCTTCTGGGACCGATTAGTACTGCAAAAACTAAACTAAAAAAAGCCAAACACAGAATGTCTTATGTGTCTTGACCCCATTCATTTGGACCACCCAGAATAGGGAAATATACAGAGAAAGAATGCAGACTGGTGGTTGTGTAGGGGTAAGAGGAGGGAGACAATGGAGAGAATATGCTTAAAATGTGAGGGAGTACTTAATGGATACTGTGGAGTTATTAGAAGTGTTTTGGAACTATAGAGGTGGTTGTTGTACAATATTGTGAATGTACTAAATGGCACTGAAACTGTTCATTTAAAAATGGTTAATTTAGGGCTGGGTGTGGTGACCAAGCCTATAATCCCAGCACTTTGGAGGCTGAGGCAGGACAGGAGTTTGAGGCCTGCCAGAGTTACATAGAGAATTCAAAGTCAGGTTGAATATATAGTGAGCTCCTATTACAGAAAGGAAAAAAAAAGTTTTATTATGTAAATTTTGCCTCATATTCTTTTCTTTTTTTTTTTTTTTTGAGACAGGGTCCCTCTTTGTACTTCAGGCTGGCCCTGAGCTCACCATGTAGCCCAGGCTAGCATCAAACTCACAACAATCCTCCTGCCTCTATGTTAGGATTACAGGCATGAGCCACCACCCCCAGCATTGTGGTGTGTGGTACTGATTGCTGGGATTATGGGTGTGAGCCACCATGACTGGCACTGATATATATTACATTTTCTTTCTTTTTTTTTTTTTTGCTTTTTGAGACAGGGTCTGGCTTTGTAGTTCAGGCTGGCCCTGAGCTCACTGTGGTGCCCAGGCAAGCCGCCGCGAACTCAGCAATCCTCCTGTCTCTGCCTCCCGAGGGCTGGGATTACAGGCGTGAGCCACCACATCTGGCATTGTGGTATGCGGTGTTGATTGTTGGTGGGCGTGTCTCCACACCCAGCATTTATATGTGGTTACCGGGGATCGAACTCAGGACCTTGCGCTTGCGAGGCAGGCACCGGTACCACTGAGCTAACCCTCCGGCCCCAATATATTACATTTTCTTTATCATCTGTTGGTAGATACAGAGGCTATTTCCAGGACTTAGCTTTTACGAGTTGTGTCATTATAAACACTGGTATGCATGTATGCTTGCAATAATATGATGTCTTAAGCTCTTTGAGGAAGATACCAAGCAAGGGGTTCAATTTCTAATTTCATTTCTTTTGGAAATCTCCATACTGACTTCCACAGTGGTTGCACTAGTTTATATTCCCACCAACAATGTGGGAGGGTTCCTTTTCACCACAGCCTTGCTTGAATTTGTAATTGTCTGATTTCTTGATGACTGCCCTTCTTTCTGCAGTTAAGATGGAATGTTGCTTTTTTTTTGAGACAAGGTCTCGCTTTGTAGTTCAGGCTGGCCCTGAGCTCACTAAGTACCCAGACAAGCCTCAAACTCATAGCAATCCACCTGCCTCTGCCTCCCGAGAACTGGGATTATAGGCATGAGCCACCACACCCAGGATTGTGGTCTATGGTGCTGACTGCTGGTGGGCAGTATTGTTATATGTGGTTACTGGGGATCAAACTCCAGACCTTGTGCACTTGCAAGGCAGACCACTGGAACCACTGAGCTAAATCCCCAGCCCAGTAAGATGGAATCTTACCATTGTTTTAATTTGCATTTCTCTAATGGCCAGAGATGGTCTTGAACATGCAATCTTCCTGTCTCAGCATTGAAAAATGCTGGGATTACAGGTGTGTGCCACCTTGTCCAGCTTATCAATTATTAAGATTAAGTTAAAGAACAGATTCTGGTGAATCAAAGTAGGACAATGTCAAGATTCTGTAGAAAGATAAATCTATGGAGAATAAATTGGAAAGGAGAGAAAGTAGTGAGGCTTGAAATAAAATTACTGCAAAACTTTAGGACTAAGATGAAAAAGCCAGAAACTAAGAGGTCTGACAGTAAAAATGGAAAGGGTGGGGAGGTGAGGCTGAAGGGAATTGTATTAATGCAGAAGAATCAATAAGCCTCCTGGCAAAACTGGTTTCTACATGCAGAAGAATGAATTTAGACCCATTATCTCTCAACTGTACTAACATGGATCAAAGATCTAGATCTTAAAACAGAAACAGTGCGCCGCTGGAAGATAAAATAGGTAAAAGTCTTGAAGACACAGGCAAACTACAAAGACTTTCTGAACAGAATCCCAATTGCACAAGAAATAACACCAAGATTCAACAACTGGTATTATATCAAATTTAAAAATTTCTGCATAGCAAAAGAAAACAACCAACAGAGTAAAGAGACAATCGAAGAAAAAAGGTTTAACAGCTACTCCTCAAATAGAGAACTAATATCTAGACTATAAAAAGAACTCAAAACAACTTCAATCACTCAAAAGACCAAATCAAAAAACAGAGAATTGAAATGAATAGACAGATCTCAAAAGAAGAAGTACAAATAATCAATAAGCACAGGAAGAACTTTTTAGCACCTTTGGCCACTAGAGAAAGGGCTAAGCAGAACAACTCAGATTCTTCCAATCAACAAAAATTCAAACTAGGGATTTAGCTCAAGTGATAACACGCCCACTTTGCAAGCACAAAGGCCCCAGTTCAATCTCCAGTAAGGGGGTAAAAAAAAAAAACCTCAGAAAACAAATGCTGGTAAAGTTATAGAGAAAAAGGAACCCTTCTACATTGTTGGTAAGAATATAAATCAGTGTAACTACTATGAAAATCAGTAGCACTTAAAAAAAAAATTAAACTAAAAATAACCAGGCATAGTGGTGCAGACCAACAGTCCCACTACTCAGGAAGCTGAAGCTGAAGCTGAAGCAGAAGCAGGAGAATTGCTGAGGATTTGAGGACAGCCTGAACTATAAAGCAAGACTGTCTCTTGGATTCCCCAAAATCCTAAAAATTGAAATTCTATTTGACCCAGCTATACCTCTCCTGGGTATTGTCTCAAAAGAGTTAAAGACAACATATTACTGTGATCCAGGCATATCCACATTTATAGCAATACAATTCATAATAGGTATCTATGAAAAGTGGGCTATATACGCATCAACAGATGAATGCATACAGAAAAACCTGGAATATATACATAATGGAGTACTACTCTACTGTAAAAGATAAACAAATCATTTGTGGGAAAATGGATACATCTTAAGACTATACTGGTCAATTAAATCACAAAGTTAAATAGTATGTGGCTTCTCTTCTACGGGAAAACCAAATATAAATAATTCAAAGAAAAAAAAAAAGATGGTAAGAAGTAGGAAGGTAAAACCAGGCATTGTAGCACACTCCTATAATCCCAGTACTCAGGAAGCTCAGAATTGCTGTGAGTTCAAGAGAAAAAAAGAAAAAGAAACAGGGAGGCAGACTTTGTTGAGGTGTACAGGCGTCTGGGAAAGGGTAAAAAGGAGAGGAAGAGAAAGTAAAACTGATTAAGATGTTATATACACATGTTCCATTTCTCCAAGTGAATGTAATCATTATATTTTATTGTTTTTATATGACTAAATTACTCATAGATTTAATCATATAAAAAGAAACAATAAAAACTACTAATAAAAAAGAAACAAGCTTTTGCGATTAATCTGAGAGTAGGGGAAAAAGTCTAACGGAGGTTAGAGGCTCTGGCCTACAGTTAAGACAGAACAATGATGGCAACCAGAAAAACATGTCAGAAGGACATTTTGACTTATCTGTCTTTGAGAGGAATATGATTAATTCTATATTTCAGAAATATGGGCTTCAAATGGTTGAAAATATGACAGCAGAATTGCAGAGAGGTATCTGAATTTGATAAACACAGGATACCAAAGTGTTGGTAAAATAGGGTGTGAAGCTTTGAGAACAAATAACATTGCCAACAAAGAGAAAATTAGTAAAATTAATCTAAACTATATTTAATGGTTTCTATGGTGAATGCAATCCAGTTTCTACTAAAGTAAACACTTTGGATTTTAAGTTGTTCAGAGCTCTTAGGAAGTTTTTACTCCAGTTTAAAACAGGTTAATGGAAAGGTCAGTTAAGTCTGTTCTACAGAAATATCACCATACACTACTCTACCCAATAATGTTTCCAACAGCTCAAATACCATATAGTACACTCTGTTGCTGAAAAAGGTTTACATGTAATTGTTTATTTTTAGACAAGAAATTTAAAAATGTCTCCAAGGCTGGGCGTGGTGGCTCACACCTGTAATCCCAGCACTCAGGAGGCAGAGACAGGAGGATTGCTGAGTTTGAGGCTTGCCTGGGCTACATAGTGAGCTCAGGGCCAGCCTGAACTACAAAGTGAGACCTTGTCTCACCAAAAAAAAAAAAAAAAAAAAAAAAAAAAAAAAAAAAAAAAAAAAAAAAAAAAAGTCTCCAAGGTTACAGAAATAGGCAGAACCTAAAAGTTCCAAACTTTCTAGTCTTTCTTCGTTTACTGCCAAATAAACAACAAAATTCCCATTAAATATATACCTGTCCCATTATAAAATACAGACTTCCTCATCAATCTAGCATTTTCTTGTTCTTCAACCAAGAGTGAGGCACAGTAAGATCATGTCATGAGTAATGTTAGAGCTGGACCTAGAACTTGATTCCTACTACACAGTCCACCCTTTCTTGCCCAACCTTTCAAAGGCTCAAGTATGGCATCCTTTTATTTTAAATTTTGGGGTTTTGACAATTTGTAAAAATAATTATAGAGCTTTTAAACAAATTGTTTTTGCCTTCTGCTTGAAAAGAAGCACTGGCAGCATAACCATTTTATGGCAAATTCCCAAATTCCTGACCTACAAAAACTCTTCACCAATACAAGAGATCTGGATTTAATTACTATTCCTGGACTCTCATTCCTGGCCTAGATGTTACTCCCAGGCATGATATGAGTCTGTGGGAATTTTGAGGAAAATTTCTGACCACAATGCCGGACGTGGTGGCTCACGCCTGTAATCCCAGCACTCGGGAGGCAGAGACGGGAGGATTGCTGAGTTCGCGGCGGCTTGCCTGGGCACCATAGTGAGCTCAGGGCCAGCCTGAACTACAAAGCGAGACCCTGTCTCCAAAAAGCAAAAAAAAAAAAAAAAAACATTTCTGACCACTCAAAAAGCAATCCTGGGGCTGGAGATTTAGCTCAGTGGTTTTAGCAGCTGCCTAGCAAGGGCAAGGTCCCTAATTCTATCCCTGGTAACCACATAGACAATACTGGGCGTGGTGAGTCACTCCCACCAGCAATCAGTACCACATACCATAATGCCAGGCTCAGTGGCTCATACCTTTAATCTAGGGACTTGGGAGGCAGAGGCAGGAGGACTGCTGAGTTCGAGGCTTGCCTGGGCTACATAGTGAGCTCGGGGCCAGCCTGAACTACAAATCAAGACCCTGTTTTAAAAAAAAAAAAGCATTCATGGGCATGGTAACACATGCCTGTTTGTAATCCTAGTACTTGGGAGGCTGGGGCAGGAGGATCACTTCAGCCCAGAAGTTGGGGCCAGCCTGAGCAACATACAGCGATACCTATGTCAAAACAAACACACAGGGCCTGGGGGATTTAGCTCAATGGTTCTGGTGCCTGCCTTGAAAGCACAAGGTCTGGAGTTTGATCCCTGGTACCAAAAAAGCAAGCAAGCAAAAAACCATCCAAACAACAAAAACCAAACACATAAAACTCATTGAACAACCACAGAGGAGTGATGATAGGCTCATTAAGAAAGAACAGGACTTCTAGAACAAAGACAAAGCAATGTATGTCATGCTCAGAAATCTTCAAACAAGATGAGAAAGGAAAACTGGACTAAAGAAGAGTAACAATTATGTAACTGTCATTAAAAAAAAAAACACCCTTAAGATTTTTACTTTTTCCCCAAGGGGAGACAAAATCTCCCAATAGCAGATAGCAAAAATGTCAAGTCTTTCCTCTTACTTAACAAATTCTACTGCCTCAAGATACTTCCTGTTATCAAGGACAAATTTTATCATCTTATTGGTGTTTCCGCATTAGCAGGAGACCAGAAATTTGAACTGTTTCTACAGCAGGTTATGTTACAGTTCGGTGTATTTGCTTTTGTCATTTTGGGATAGTGGCCTCCCACAATTCCCTCAGAGCTGTGTCTTTCACATTGTGCTGTTCTATCAGCAGGGAACAAGGTTAACTGAACTCTTAATACATGATCACTGTCAATGTTTCCAAAGGGGGATCCAATACCAACAAAGGCCTCTGGGAAGATGGGAAACTAAACCTGGCTGTGAATTAGGTCAACTGTGAGAGTTACAGCTCTAACATACCAAGGTAGCTGAAAACTTAATGCTTACTCATCCTGAAGTTACCCTGGTCTCCAAATCTCAGGCTAAGGACCCAAAGACTCTCAGCTCCACCCATTCGGTTCAACTCGGTTATGCTATGATAAAAGCAATCCTCTTCTCACTCCCAGTAGGAACCAAACTGGGGCAAAGCCAGGTCGTGGGCACCGCCCCCCAACTGCACATCCCAGTAAGTACCCTAGGGCCGCTGTCACCACCCTAAAGTAGAGCAGATGCCCAGGCTTTAGCTCACTGCAGCCGGCATTGTTTATGCTCTTTCGTTGCCTTGGCCTCTGATAGGCCAGGAAAGTCCCGGTACTGTCCACAAGGACTTCCGGCACGGGCTCCACCGCTCTGGATGCTCGCTCCGGCGCACAGGCTGACACTTACGCTCCCCAGGCAGGGAGAGGTCGGGCCCTAAAGTCCGAGCAGGGTCTGCAGCACACCTGGCTGGTGGGAGGGCAGCAGAGGCACTGGTGCCGCAGCAGCTGGGAAACATCTCCTCCGGAGGCGGGGCCCAGAGCACCCCGGTCAGAGTGCCCGCCCCACCCTCACACCCTCCTTACACACAGAAGCCTTAAAGGAGCCGCGCCCAGAGGGTTGCAGGCCTTTGGGCGCTGCCTGGAAACCACAGAGTTTGGAAGACTAGAGGCGAATGAAGGCTCAACTAGGAAGACTACAGGGGATGATTAGGGCTCTTTTTCGGTGGTGACATTTGCCAGAGACAAAAGAGATGTTACCAGCTCCCAATACCACAATCCTAATCCCTGTTCCACGGGTGAAAAAAAATCATTGCAAGTAGCAGCCAAACCATCAGGGTAAATATACAGAGCCAATTAAAGCCCCGGTTTCCATGAATCCTTCAATGGCAACTCAAAGGCTCAGAAAAGAATTCTATACCCTGCAATGAATTTGCTTTACTGTTTAAATGGCTCTTCTTTGCAGCAGGGGGAAACCTAGGGAGTATCAGATAGGAAGTTAGGACATAAAATAGAAAAAGAACCTTCCTTTCTTGTGAGTAAATGAGGCCTTTCAAAAACTGGCAGAGAGGGCCTGAGATGTAGCTCAGCGGTTCTGGCTCCTTCCTAGCAAGCCCAAGGTCCCTCGTTCGATCCCCGGTAACCATATACAACAATACCGGGTGTGATGACTCACACCCACCAGCAACCAGTACCACATACCACAGTGCTGGACGTGGTGGCTCATGCCTGTCATCCCAGCACTGGAGAGGCAGAGGAAGGAGGATTGCTGAGTTTGAGGCTTGCCTGAGCTACACAGTGAGCAACTGGCAGAGAATTCACTACAAGTCTCTATGAGTAAAGAAATAGTGCACAGGCTTTAATCCTAGTACTCCAAGAGGCTAAGGCAGGATTATTGTAAACTACAGCCCAGCGCCAGGAATTTAGTGATTCAGCAAGATTTTGTCTCAAAATTTAAAAGGGCTAGGGTTGTAGCTCAGTACAAAGGCCCTAGGTTTAATGCTCAGTTACCACCACAACGCACATGCACGCACACACACACACACATACGGAAATACAACTGTAATGCAGTCATCCAATTTCATATAAAAAATTATTCAGAAAACTGTAGGCCTGGGCTGGGGATTTTGACTTAGTGCCACAATGCCTGCCAGGCAAGCACAAGATCCTGAGTTCAATTTCCATAGCCCCCTCCCACAAAAACAGAGAGAATGGTAGGCAAATTCCATTAATTTCTCAGAAAGCTATCTTGGTCTTTAAGATCTTCAAGGTTTTATCAATGAGTTTCCATTATTTCTTCATACTAAGAGCAAATAGATTTATATACCTTTTTTTTTTTTGCTTTTTGGAGACAGGGTCTTGCTTTGTAGTTCAGGCTGGGCCTGAGCTCACTATGGTGCCCAGACAAACCACTGCGAACTCAGCAATCCTCCTGTCTCTGCCTCCCGAGTGCTGGGATGACAGGCGTGAGCCACCACGCCCAGCATTATATGTGGTAACCGGGGATCGAACTCAGGTCCTTACGCTTGCGAGGCAGGCGCCGGAACCACTGAGCTAACCCTCCGGCCCCAGATTTATATACTTTTAAAAAGCCTAAACTCATTCCTCTATTTAATTTAGATGAATAAATACACCTTACTATATCTTTAAACCTTCCTCAGGCTAGGCCTTTGTTAACAACAGTTTCTAACTCAGGGCTACTAGGACAATTAAATGAGTTAAACTTACTATTTTATTTGTAAAGTGCCTAGATCAGTGCCTACATTAAAGTGTTACACATACAAATATATAGTGTTCAACAAATACTCTCTACCTCGTCTACCACATCTTTTTAAAATCTAAATATATATTGCCCCTCACACATTAGCTGATTCTACCTCCAAGTGTTCCTAGCTAGTGGAGAGGCATTAACTAAGGATAAAGCAGGAGAAGAGATACTCCCTGAGCTAACAGCTTTTATTTCAAATCAGGTTTACTGACATATGACTCATGTAAAATTCATTCATTTTAGTAGACAGTTCCAATTTCTGACATAGTCATCATCACAATGAAGAACAACCTTTTTTTTCTTCCAGTACCAAAGACCAAACTCAGGACCTTGCACTTACCAGGTAGGCACTGAGGCTGAGGTATACCCTCAGCCCTTTTTCTACACACAACCCCAAGACATCTTACGTGACCATGACAGAATTTACTTGTAATCTGAGCAACTCAGGAGACTGAGGCAGGAGGAGGATTCTAAATCCATGACAAGCCTAGATAAATTAAGAAGACCTTGTTTCGTTTTGGGTTTTTCTTTTTGATTTGTTGTTTGTTTTGAGAAAGGTTCTTGCTATGAAATTCAGGTTGGCCATGAACCCTCAGTGATCCTCTGACCTAAATTTCCTAAATGGCATAAATGCCACCATGCCCAGCAACATCTTGTCTGAAAATTTTTAAAAATAAATAAATAAAAAAGGAATATTGTTATCAACTCCAAAAATTTCATTGTACTCTTTGTGGTCAATTCTCCTTATCGAATTCCCCTACAGTTTTGTTTTTTGCAGTGTTCAACAGCATCATATGCTATCTAGTTTTTGAATCTGGCTTCTTTCATTTAGTATACAACAACCGAGCTTGAGCTGCAGGAATAGGATTCACAGAAAAGCCCTTAACTAGCACATGAGTACCTAGGTTCAAGCCTGAGCGCTACAACCAAAACCAAAATAAAAAACTGAGGTCATCTGTGCAAGTCCACCTAACTACTAGTTCTCTG
>PVIC010027028.1:0-24130 GCA_004025085.1 Thryonomys swinderianus
CCCCCCCCCCTCCTTTGTCCCCCTTCATATTTGAGCATTTTCTTCGCATTTTGCAATATCTATTACACATCTTATTCTTTATTTCTACTTCTGGTTTCTCACACCAGATAAACAATCTGGTATTTAAACAAATGTGTCTAATTTATTTCACTTAAGAGTATGTTCTCAAGATGTATCCATTTAGCTATAAATGCCTCAAGCTTATCCTTTTTTATGTCAGAATAGTGCTCCACTGTATGAAAACCACAAGCCATTATCATTCACCAGGTGATGTGCATGAGGGCTCTTTCCAAGATTTAGCTACTACAACCTGTGCTGCTATGAACGGGAGTGTGCATTTATCACTATAGTATGATGCTTTTAATTTGGGAGGGATGACATCAAGAAGGGCATTAGCTGCATCAAATCCAACCACAGGTTTTAGCTTTTTGAGAAATGTCTACACTGATTTACATAGGGGTTGCATAAGTCTACACTCTCACCAATAGTAGAGAACCTTTTTCCATACAGCGCACCAGCATTTATGATTGTTTGATTTCTTGTTAGCAGCTGTTCTATCTGGAATGAGATGGAATCTCAGAGTTGTTTTAATTTTAATTTAATTTGCTGTGGAATGACAGTGATGTTGACATTTTTCATATATTTATTTTGCATTTCTTCTTCTGGAATCATTTTTGAAGTTCATTTTTTAATTTTTTGAAAATTTCATTTATTGGTACATTATATATATACATCACAATTACACTCCACATTGATAATTTGTACCAGTATATGATAAATTAATTCTCATTTTTTCCCTTCTCCTACCCACCCTATAACCCCCATTCCTGTATACACAAGCTTTGTTTTCTTTTTTTTTTAACCATCATTTTTGTTTCTTTCCTCTCATTATTTACCCCCAAACCCCATTTTCCTTTGGATAATTACTATTTCATAATATCAATCATGCATTCTAGAACACATTTACAACTTCAGTTTCTCATACCAAAAAAAACATAAAATATTTACATATCTGTGACCTATTTATTTCACTTTGAGTATGTCCTTAAGGAACATCCATTTGAGTATAAATGACTCAATTTCATCATTCTTTATGGCAGAATGATACTCCATTTTATTTAAAAAAAATCTTCTTTATCTAGTCCTGACTTGTTTCCAAAGATTTAGCTATCACAAACTGAGCTGCTATAAACATGGGTACACATATGTCTCTGTGATAGGAATCTTGTAATTCTTTTGTCTATATCCCCAGCAGGGAATAGCAGGGTCAGGTGGGACCTCTAATCCTAATTTTTTGAGGAATCCCCACACTGATCTCCATTATGGTTGTACCAGTCTACATTCCACCAACAGTGGAGAAGGGTTCATTTTTTTCCCACAACCTCGTCAGCATTTATTGCTGGCTAATTTTGAAATAGCAGCTATTCTTTATGGAGTGAGGTGAAATTTCAGTGTTGTTCCCATCTGCAACTCTTGAATGGCCAGTGACGTTGAGCATTTCGTCATATACTTATCTGCTTTTACATCTTCCACTGAAAAATGTTCACTTCAGACGCCCATTTGTGAATTGGGTCTTTAAATTTGGGGGGCTGATTTTTTAAGGTCTTTATATATTTTAGCCCTTTGTCTGACGCACAGCTGGTAAAGATTTTCTCCCATATTGTCAGTTGCCTTTTCAGTCTGCTGGTGGTTTCTTTTCCTGTGCAGAAGCTTTTTAAGAAGATGAGATCCCATTTGTTGAATTTATTCTGCTAGTTCTTGTGTTATAGAGATATTGTTCATAAAGTCTCTCCCTAAGCCAGTGTCTCCAAGAGTTCTACCTAACCTGTTTTGTAGCAGGTTTAGAATTTCTGTTTTAATATTTAGGTCTCTAATCCACTTTGATTTTAGTTTAGTACATGGTGAGAAAGGTGGATCTAGCTTCAGTCTTTAGCAGGTTGAAGCCCAGTTTTTCCAGCACCATTTGTTAAAGAGGCTGTCTTTCCTCCACTGGGGATGTTTGGCTCCTTTGTCAAAGATAAGGTGGCTTACTGGATTTTTTTTTTAATTTGGGGGGGGTTCTGATTTTTTTTTTGAGTTCTTTATTCTAGATAGTAGTCCTTTGAGGAATAGCTGGCAATTTTTTTTCCCCGTACTGTGAGTTATTTCTTCCCTCTATTGATGCATTATTTTTCTGTGAAAAAAAATCTCTTTAAATGAGATCTCAGTTATTGAGGCTTTGTGATAGTTTCTATGAAATCAGGGTTTTATTTATAGTCTTTGGCTGCACCAATGTCTTCAAGTTTTTCCTTATTCTATCTTTCAACAGATTTAGTCTTTCTATTTTAATATTTAGATCTTTGATCCACTTTGATTTTAGCTTAGTGCATAGTGAGAGACATGGATTCAGATTTCAGTCTTTGACCTATGGAAAGACCGTGTCCCAGCACCATTTACCAAAGGGGCTATCTGCCTTCCAGTGAGGGTGTTTGGTCCCTGCATCTTCTGTTCTGTAACTCTTATCTTCAGGTTTTTTTCTTTTGCCAGTACCATGCTGTTTTTATTAAAGTAGCTCAGTAGTATAATTTCCAGTCAGGGATTGTGACACCCCTGCCTTGCTTTTGTTGCCCAGAATTGCCTTTGCTATCCTAGGTCTATTTTCATTTTCAAAATAGATGTTCAAAAACAGCAATAATCCCCAGGTGCCATATTTCTGATGAGATCTACCTCATTTCTTAAAAATAAAAAAATCTCTACAAAGCCAGGTCCTGTATATAAGATGTACTGTCAGAGGAGGTTTCTGGAATTTTATTCTTTCTTTCATGACTCACATAGGACTCAGTAATCAATGATTAAACATCCATAGGTCATGAGAATTTGTGTACATTATTTAAATTTTTAGACTAGATGTAATGAATGAATGTTTTATTGGCATATTTGTGATATGTAATAATTACATTCATTTTAGAGAAGTTAAAATACACATATCACATCTTGATCAGTTTTATTCCCTCTTTTTTCCTACATCTTCATCTGTCTCCTCTTCTCCCTGCCCTCTTTTCTTTTTTCAGATTGCTTCATAACTCTAAAAAGTCTCCAACTCTCTGTATTATATCATATCTCTTTTATTTTCTTCTCTATTTATACTTAAGGTTTCTCATTTAGCAAAACCCTGCAATATGTCACCCTCTGTGTCTAATTTATTCACTTAGCATTACGGTTTCAAAATTTATCTACTGTTCTAAAATGACTTAAATATATTTTAGGGGTGAATAATACAGCCTTATAATGATATGCATTATGATTGTATGCAGTGCACTTTATCCATCCTGTGTTGATGAGCCTGTAGGCCACTTCTGTAATTTAATCAATAGGAATTGTGCAACTATAGCCTTGGATATACACATAACCTTGTAATATACTGACTTTAACTCTTTGGAAGACATACTCAGAAGAAATTTGGCTGAGTCGAATGGAACTTCTCTTTAGTGTTTTGGGGAATCTTCATACTGGTTTCCACAGTGGTTCTACTGGCTTCCCACCACCAATGAAGGAGCTTATTTTTCCTAGTCTGGCCAGGGTTTGCTGATTTTTTTGTTTTTTATTTTTATTTTTTATTTTTTTTTTGAGCTATTTGTCTTGGTTTGGTCTATTCTTACTGGAATAAGACAAGATCAGTGTTGTTTTGATTTTAGTTTTTCTAATGACCAAAGATGCTTATTTTATGGACTTATTTGTTCTTTTGAGAAATGCCTGCTCATTACAATAGGCCATGTTTTTGAAGAGGTCTTGTATTTTGAAGATTTAACTTTTTGAGTTATTGATGTATGCTAAGTATATATCCAACATGTAGCGGGGGTATGTCCAAGAAATAGCAAACAAAATGTTTTCCAATTCTATAGATTGTCTTTTCACTCCATTTGTGTGTGTGTGTGTGTGTGTACGCGCGCATTCTGTGCAGAAACATTTTAATTAGAAATAGTCCCACTTGCTGGGCATGGTGGCTCACGCCTGTCATCCCAGCACTCGGGAGGCAGAGACAGAGGATTGCTGAGTTCGAGGCTTGCCTGGGCTACATAGTGAGCTCAGAGCTAGCCTGAACTACAAAGCGAGACCCTGTCTCAAAAAAAAAGAAAGAAAGAAAGAAAGAAAGAAAGAAAGAAAGAAAGAAAGAAAGAAAGAAAGAAAGAAAAAGAAAGAGTCCCACTTGTTGATTTTTGGCATTCTTGTTTATAGAAGAAATTCCTTGCCTATGTATGTGTCTTACAAGAGCTTTTATGTTTTTGTGCAGTGAAATCTGTTTCTGTTTTTATATCTAGACATTTAATCATTTTGAGTTGATTTTAGTTGAGAGATATGAGAATTAGATTATTTATTCTGCACCTGAAATCTGTTCTTCCAGTATCATTTTCTCTATGGTCTGTTTTCTCTTTTGTAAAAAAATCAGATAACATTGCATAGGGCTGTTTCTAGATACTGAATTCTGTTCAATTGGTCAATATTCTGTTCCATCGGATACTGAATTCTGTTCTATCGGTTAACAATGCCATACCATTTTTATTATTTCAGTTTTTCAGTGTAACTTGAAATCTGAGATTATAATGTCTCCTTCTTTGTTCTTTTTGCTTTGATTCCTTGGACTACCTTTATTTGGTTCTGGTTCAATATATATTTTAGAGTTGTTTTTCTTCTAGTTCTGTGAAGAATGCTACTGTGTATGGAATGGAATAGTGTTAAATATACTAAGAAGTGAAATAAATACATCAAAGATATGCAAATATTGGATCTTTTCTTTGATATGAGCACTTATAGATGTAAAAGAGCTTTAGAATGTATGATAGTTTTTGTAGAATGGGAACTATCCAAAGGGAATTTGGTGTGGGAACATCATGAGGGGAAGGAATAAATATGATTCTGAAAGAAAATAAAAGATCCTGTATATAGGGGGTGGGGTGGCTGGGGCGGGTAGGGATGTGGGTAAAAATGAGAATTGACTTGTGTCACATACTGGTACACATTTCCCAATGTTGTGTGTGATTGTGAGCTGTATATAAAATGTACCAGTAAAGAATTCAATTAATATGTGTGTGTATGTATATATAATTTTTTAGAAATGGGACCATTTGGGCAATATTGTTTCTCCTTATCCAGGTAGAGAGAATCCTTTTCTGTTTTCTAATGTCCTCCTTAATCACTTTTTCCAGAGTACCACAGATTTAATTATTTCACTTCCTTCTTAGTTAATGCTTAGATATTTCATTTTTTGAGGCTATTGTGAATGAGGATTTTTTTATTTGTCAGTGGATAACTTGTTTGTGTACTGGTATGGGGCTGATATTCTGTATTAATTTTGTTTCAGTTTTTTTACTTACTTTTCCAGTCCATGTCTTTTGATTGGATAGTGAAGATCATTGGCCTTGAGTGTTATTGAGAGGTATTTACTGAATTCTGTAATTGAATTATTTCTCCAGTACTGATTTCTTTACTTTTCCCTTTTGTTTAAGTGCTCTCCCAGTTAAATTTTTCGTGTGAGTTTTTATTTTTTTTTTTTTCTGACGTTGGCCTTGCTGTCTCTGTGTAAGATTCTTTGAAGTGGTTTTCTGTGTGCTGATTTGATGGTAATAAATATTTTGGTTCTCTTTTTCTTGGAAAGTCTATTTCTACATCAATTTTGGAAGATACTTTTGCAGAATGTATAATCTAGGTTGGCAATTGTTTTCTTTGGGAATTTGAAAAACTTCACTGCAAATTATTCTGGCCATTTGAGTTTGTTTTGAGAAATCTGCTTGTCTTTACAGATTACTTGTTTTCTTATACAGGTTTTAGTGTTCTCTCCAGGTGCTAAATGCCTGGGGTTTTAACCTTGGTGCATCCTGGAGAGGATCTTTTCTGGCTGTAGATATTTGGGGTTCTATGTTGCATCATTTACCTGCAAGCTGAATTTTTCCTTTGATTTGAATATATTTCTGCTAAGTCAGAGGAGCCTGACTTCAACATAACATGATTTCCTTTTTTTTTTTTTTTTTGGTATGAATTTTTTTTTTTTTTTTTTAACCCTCGGTGTCATCTTCTAACCTCTCCCTAACTCCTAGAATCCTGGAGTTACCTAGCAGCAGTCTGATCCTGCTTCCAACCTGTCTTGTTTGCCTAGTGTACCCCTGAATACATGATGAAATACACCACCCCTTTTGTCACTGGGTTCCAAGGGTCTCCACTCAGATTGTTTATTCCTACTATTGACACTTTCGATTGAAGTTTTCATAGCCAGGTTTCCCCGTTATTTCTTTTCATAATTTTGACTTCTTTATACAAGTACACGTTCACATGTTACATAGGCTTCTTAATTCAATCCATTTTTGTTTGTCCTTTTAAACTCATAACTATCTCATTAATTACATCCTATATCTGTTTATTCACATCCTCTTCAAAATGACTGAACCACGGATGCATTTGCTTCATGATTTATTCTTTAAATATTTTAATCATTTGCTTTTTTCATTCTTGTCCTAAGCTTCCTTCATTTCAGTGCCTGTGAAAGCGGCTTCTGGGGAGGGGAGTTGGGGGGATCTCGTGGCTTTGTTTGGCCATCTCGCTCCTGTTTTTGTGCTGAGGACGGGAGGTCACGTCGGGCAGAGGGCCTCGGTCACTGCCGCAGAGGGTTCTTCGGTCAGCCTGTGTCTCCCTGTGCAGACACAGAGCCACGTTTCAGTGATCAGGTGGCTGTTCAGTCTGCTCGGTGTAACAGGGTCAGACCCAGTCGCTGCGTGGCCAAGAGGGGACGACTGATGTTATATCAGCATCTGTCAGACCAACCCTATGTTAGTCATACAATTTAACACTTGATTTAAATATTTCACACTGTTTTGAATAACCCAGGAAGACAAAGACAGAGTACTATTGACATGTAGGCTGGCATAGAGATGGGGGAAGGACACAGGAAGGAAAAATAGAAAGGGAATAGATCAGAAAGAAGTAAAGTAATAACAGAAGGTGACATCAATGAGAGAAAGGGAAGCAGAGCCGGGTGATAGCTATAGATGTGGAAGGGGCAGCGGGGGAGAGATGGTTTAAGGAGCTTTGTGGGAGTGGGGGGAAAAGGATCGGGGTAACTGGGGGTTGGGAGAAGCTGTAAAAAGGTTAAGAACCAATTAATAGGCTGCAGGATGTTTGTCTTTGCCAGATTCTTGCCAGTCCCTATCGAACATTCTCCCTAGAGCATAAATTAATTTTTATTCTATTATATCACATGAAAAAAGCAAAAGAAAAACAAAAATAAATGCTCGTACAAAACCTAGAAAGACGGTAAACTAAAGATTTCGCTGGGTCCTGTGTGTGCTTCGGTCCGGCCTGACGGTGCCATTTGCCCTGGGCCGTGACAGGAGCCCTGGCCCGCAGCTCTCACGGAGAGGCTGAGCTCCGCTCCTGTTGGCGCCCAGGATGCTGGATGTTCTCACCGGTGCTTGAGCTGCTCTCCCTCTGACAATGTTCTCTTGCCCGGCTGTGGGGGTCCCGGGGAGCCAGGCTGATGCCCAGGCTGGCTCCTCGTACCCTTTGCAGGCAGGGCTCTGTTGCCCACCCGTGGATGTGACCGGCGGAGACATTTGGTTGTTCTACAATCCGATCTCTTTCACTGGTCCTGGGCAGGTGTAGCCCCTCCTCTCAGGGACGGGGCCGAGCCGGGAGCAGGCCCAGCGCCCACCCGTGACCCCGGGACTGGCCGCAGCCCTCTCCTCACACGTGCCCCTGCCTGGGACTGTTCTTCATTTCCCGGTCCTGCTGGTCCTGTGGGCTCTGCCTCTCATCCGCCAGCACCGTTTCCCCGAATGAGTGAACTTGGAATCATGTTAAGTTCCTCTGCTTCATTTCTTCTCAAAATGTCAAAGTGCAAATGACCCATCTCACGAGTAGATCGGTAGACAAGTTGTCATCGTCCATGGTGTGCTACATTCTAGTACCTTCGGATTAATTCAGGGTGAAGGAAAAGAATGCATGCTTTCATTGCCAAGCCCATGCATGAGTCACAGCAAGCGGAAACTCTGTCCTGTTATTTAGAAAGCGCAGCGGCCGGGGCGAGATCTCTGTGTGCTCACCAGGGGTGGAGTCCGCGTTCTGCCTGCTGGGCACAGAGCTGGGCGGAGGGTGGAGGTTGGGCACTGTCTCCGTCCCCCGGCTCTGGATCCCTCGGGGACAGCAGCCCACTCCATGCCCGGGGTGGGGGTGCGTGGAGGGGAGCCGTCCGCAGGTGTGTGCGGCCTCTCCTCCCTCCTGCTCGGCACCGTGCCTCACTCCGCTTCCTCCCGCCGCGCGCTGAGCAGCTTTGTCCGCCAGGCCCTGCTCTGCGACGCCTGTGCCATGGACCTGCCGGCCACAGGCCGACACCGCGCGGCCCCCGTGCTCTTTGAAGCGGTGGGTGTCGGGAATGTGTCCAAGGGCTGGTGGGCGGAGCTGATGCCACAGCGCTGACCTGCGTTCGCGGAGCAAGAGCGTCCTTACCTGCTAGGGACGAGCGGTGCTGTGTGCTGCCGCTCTTGGCGATGTCTCTGTAGAGGGGCAGAGTGCGGCACAGCGTTGGCAGAGTGCTGCTTAATAAGCATTGCCAATGGATACTGTTTTCAAAAAGAAATTAGAAAAGTACACCTAATCATCTCACGCAATAGGTATTAGCTGTCTTCTATGTGTTATTATCACCAGTTTTGAATAGGGATGAAATTTCAGTTTGTTTTCCACCCATGAACTGCTGGTAAAATATCACAGGCGATTATAATAAATTGATTTCTATTGTTTTTATTGCCCCAAATTTAATTCCCAGACAATAAATTATCAGGATAGTTTGCCTCCCGTTTAATACACTGTTGCCCAGTGCAGCACAAATATGGCCGAGGTTCCAGGCCTCCTTTTGTTTTCTGAACTGGAAGAAGGCCGCCCGCTCAGAGGAGCTGCGGGGGGACGACCGCGCTCCAGATGTCCGGCGCCGCCCGCGGAGCTGTCTGTGATCCGTGTCAGAGCCACAGCTGTCAACACGGAACCGCACCTGCCCCCCGCTCGCTGTCAGCAAATGACTTTTCACTTGTGCTAGGAAATGAAGCGTTCACCTTTCAAAACAATGATGTGGAAAAAAAAATTAGGAGTTAGTTCTTGCCAAACACTATTAGTTGTTCAGTGTGGCTTTTACTTTTTCTAAAAAAAGGTGATTATGTTGCATTTACTATTCAGATAAAAGTATAAGTAAAGGCCTAAATAAGCTAAAAAGGAAAAATCCATGCGCCGAGGTGATTTTGTCCCCCAGAGCTGCAGGAATATCTACGTGCTCACCTGGATCACGTCTCCCACCGGCCCACTCACCCCAAACCCAAGAAACAATGTCTGAATATTTCCACATACGTCTTAGAAAATTCTTAGAATAAGCTGGCAAAAGCAAATGTTTGAAGCAATCCTTTTCCTAAACAGAACTGCAGAATAAAAGAACTCATCAAGTGAACTTACTTGATATTCAATATTAGAATCTGCTTGAAAAACTCGTTTGTGAAGCAATGAAGTTTTAAAGATTTGGAGATCTTGAAAAGTAACTTGAAGAATAACAATTGACACGGGAAACACCTCAGGGTTAAAGATGACTGACTTCCAAAGCAGATTCCTTTTCCTTCTTAGGGATCTCATCTCTCTCTGCACCCTTTCCTTTAACTTTCTTTTTGTTTAGGAAACAACACAGAATAATAGAAATGTTAGGGATTTTTGAGTCACAGAGGATGAACAAATGAGGACTCAGCACCTGTATTTCTAAGATTAAGATCCTCACACTTCCTCATCTAAGGAGCAAATGAAATACTGAATATCGATTCTTTTCAAACTTCGAGAAGATTCTGAAATTGATGTCTCTGTTTTGGTTACTTCCACTCATGGCTTTGTTTATTTCATTCTTGATTCTTTTCTTTCCTTCTTTTTTCTATCTCCACATGGTTGACCATGTGTTTCTACACGTGGCTGGTGTGTTTCTGTACGTGGTGAGCTCAGACTCCCTGAGAGAAGATCTCACTGTTCCATGTGGACACTTGGTTTTGTGTTCACACTGTCTTGAAGACCCTGACTTCTGAGCCACCAGTAGTTGCATAGACTTGTTCATAGCACTGACCTCGCTCTAGTGCAGCCCACTGGAGAGATTCGGTGAGGTTGTGTGGTCAGCTTCCTGTCACAAGTTATATGAAATAGCACTGGTGAGTATACCATCACCATGAACATCAGGAGTCCAACAGAATTGAAGAAAGTTCAAAGAAAGAATAGCAGAGGACATCACCCATGAATGTGAGATCCTCATTCCCTGGCCTCAAAGTTCAGATCCAGTTCCATAGAAACATGTCTCAGAATCCAGACAGTTCGATTAAAAAAAAAAAAAAAAAATATATATATATATATATATATATATATATATATATTTTTTTTTTTTTTTTTTTTTTGAGACAGGGTCTCGCTTGTAGTTCAGGCTGGCCCTGAGCTCACTATGTAGCTCAGGCAAGCCTTGAACTCAGCAATCCTCCTGTCTCTGCCTCCCGAGTGCTGGGATGACAGGCATGAGCCACCGGCAAAAAATATATATTTTAAGAGTTGGTATATGTTTGTAAAATATTGAATACATCAAAAATTAATAGACCTTGGATATATTGACATATATATGTATACATTAGTATATCTTTTTCTATCTCTGTTCTACCCCAATGTGAAGTATAGAACAGAGCACTGTATTGATGGAAGATTAAATATAATCACTGTTTCTATGTCTCCTTTAGAAAGCTGGAAATTATACTGGGAAACTGGAATTATTTGCCTTTACTCAATAACTAAAAACCTTAAACATTGAAAATTAATTAATTAAAATTAAATCTTAGGGCCGGAGGATTAGCTCAGTGGTTCCGGCGCCTGCCTTGAAAGCGCAAGGTCCTGAGTTTGATCCCTGGTGACCACATATAATGCTGGGCATGGAGACACGCCCACCAACAATCAACACCACATACCACAGTGCCAGACGTGGTGGCTCACGCCTGTCATCCCAGCACTCGGGAGGCAGAGACAGGAGGATTGCTGAGTTTGCGGTGGCTTGCCTGGGCACCATAGTGAGCTCAGGGCCAGCCTGAACTACAAAGCGAGACCCTGTCTCAAAAAGAAAAAAAAAAAATTAAATCTTAAACATTTTTCTAAATGTTGTATGGTTTTGGTCTTAGTTTGTCAGTCTGTCAGCTTTGTAAGATTTACTAGTTAAGCATTTAGTGACCCTTTCATTGTAATTTTATAAAATTTATTGCAAGTCACTTTGATTATTATTAGAAAGGAGACCCTCCATGCCACTGTGCACTTAAAAACTTCCTGGGCAGGTGTTTGTGTGAAGATAAGTTCTCATTTTTGGAAAATAACAGTGAATTACACACTGAGTGAAATTTCTGGGTCATTTAGTATTTACATGATTAGATTTGCAAGATAAAATCTGTCAAACTGTTTTCCAGGCAACCCTTGGATTGCTTCTGTGTTTTTGTCAAAAATTAAGGAGATTTTAATGCCGGACATGGTGGCTCACACCTGTAATCCCAGCACTCGGGAGGCAGAGACAGGAGGATTGCTGAGTTCATGGAGGCTTGCCTGGGCACCATAGTGAGCTCAGGGCTGGCCTGAACTACAACGCGAGACCCTGTCTCAAAAAGCAAAAAAAAAAAAAAAAAAAAAAAAACTTAAGGAGATTTTGGGTCAGAGATTTAGCTCAGTGGTTCTAGCGCCTGCCTCACAAGCGCAAGGTCCTGAGTTCGATCCCAGTAACCACATACAATGCTGGGCGTGGTGACTCAAGCCCACCAGCAATCAATACCTCATACCACAGTGCCGGGCATGGTGGCTCACGCCTGTCATCCCAGTACTCAGGAGGCAGAGGCAGGAGGATTGCTGAGTTCAAGGTCTGCCTGGGCTACATAGGGAGCTGGAGGCCAGCCTGAACTACAAAGCAAGACCCTGTCTCAAAAAATAAATAAATAAAATTAAGGAGATTTTAGGCCAGAGATTTAGTTCAGTGGTTTCAGCACCTGCCTAGCAAGCACAAGGTCCTTGGTTCAATCCCAGGTAACCACATACAACAGGCCCTGGCATGGTGACTCATGCCCACCAGCAATCATTACCACATACCACAGTGCCAGGCGTGGTGGCTCACACCTGTCATCCCAGCACTCAGAAGGCAGAGACAGGAGGATTGCTGAGTTCTAGGCTTGCCTGGGCTACACAGTGAGCTCAGGGTCAGCATTAACTACAAAGCAAGACCTGGTCTCAAAAAAAAAAAAAATAAATCAAGACAATTTTACTTGTGTGGATTTATTTTGTTACACAATAGTTAACATTTTAATTTTCCTTCAATAACTAATATGGCATGGAATTACTAGGCCAGAAGGATTTTTTTTTTTTTTGAGACAGAGTCTTGCTTTGTAGTCCAGGCTGGCCCTGAGCTCACTATGTAGCCCAGGCAAGTGTCCAGCTCAGCAATCCTCCTGCCTCTGCTTCTTGAGTGCTGGGATGACAGGCGTGAGCCACCACGCCTGCCACTGTTGCATGTGGTACTGATTCCTGGGGGGCGTGACTCACCACACCCGTTATCATTGTATGTGGTCACCAGATCGAATTAGGGACCTTGTGCCTGGGAGGCAGGTGCCGGAACAACTGAGCTAAATCTCTGGCCCCAGAAGGATATTTATAATGCATCTTCAGTAGCAGTTGCCAATACCAGTCTTAGTTGATTTTATTCACTTTGATAGATGTGACCTGGCTTTTCAGTGTGGCTTCAATTCACATATTCCAGACAATGAATGGTGTTGAAGTCTTTCCTATCTCTTTATTGACTACTTATGTAATTTTATTTTGAACTGTGTTCAAATTTTGGCCACTTTAAAATTATAGTATTTGAGTTTTGACTGGGTAGTAGGGGCTACTTATATGTACAGGATATAAATTCCTTGTGTGTATAGTGTATATATTTCATACATATATATGTATATATTATATATAATTTCCCACAGATTATATGATTAGGATTTTCTACTCATTATTATATAATATATTTTAAGTAGCATAATTTTTAAAGAATGTTGAATTTCAAATTTTCCAGTTTTTTAAAAATATTTTAAGCTTGGGCCGGAGATTTGGCTCAGAGGTTCCAGTGCCGCTTCACAAGCGCAAGGTCCTGAGTTAGATCCCAGTAACCACATACAATGCTGGGCATGGTGACTCACGCCTGTCATCCCGGCACTCGGGAGGCAGAGACAGGAGGATTGCTGAGTTTGAGGCTTGCCTGGGCTCCATAGTGAGCTCAGGGCCAGCCTGAGCTGCAAAGCGAGACCCTATCTCAAAAAAAAAAAAATTAAAAATAAATTTTAAGCTTGTACTTTATCTTATCTAAGAAATTTTACCAAGTCCAAGATTACAAAAATAATTATATATTTTGGTGAAGTATCCTAGAAATATAAATTATATTGAATTACTAATAGCATTAAATAAATACTTTATTTTATTATTTTTCTGTTTTAGAGTAAGCATAATAAATAAGCAAATAGATTTATGGCATATTCTATTTTTGCTTTAGCATTGTCAGTGTTACTTGATTTATTTTTGAAGTTCTTGTATTGTGTATATACATTTCAGTCTATTTATATCTACTGGATGAATTGCTATCTTCTAAGTTTTAGAACTTCCTTTATCTCTGGTAATCTTGAAGTCAATTTGTCTGAAAGTCTGTTTCTTGTGATAAATGTATACAGGTTAAAATGTACACTGTTTTCCATTTATTTGCATTTAAATTATGCCTGTATATTAAATATTAAAGTATATCATGTAACTAATAAATAGTTTCATCATGTTCTTCCGTACATGCTCTCCCTTTATAAAGCATTTTACCTTGTATCTTTTCCATTCAGTTTGGAGAATTTATTATTTATAAAAGCACATGTCTGTGATGACAAATTATATTTTATTCATCAGCAAATGTATTTAGTTCAACTTCATTTTGTCTAGATAAAAAAATCTTGGCCATTTTCCTTTCCTTGGTTGGCGCTTAACGGTATTATTTCCTTGTCCTTTGTCTTACATCATGCCCAAGATAAGCCAGAAAAGTGTTTTATCTTTGCTCTTGTTAAAAGAAGACTTTTTCCTTAAGGTGCTTTGAAAATCTTCTCACCTTCTTTCCTTCTAGCATTTTGCTTATGATTCTTATTTGACTTCCTTGATGGGACTGTATCTGTTTTGCCTTGACCTTTCTTAGATTCAGGGGTTTTTTTGGTTTTGTTTTTTGTTTTTTTTGAGACAGGGTCTTGCTTTGCAGTTCAGGCTGGCCCTGAGCTCACTATGGAGCCCAGGCAAGCCTCGAACTCAGCAATCCTCCTGTCTCTGCCTCCCGAGTGCTGGGATGACAGGCGTGAGCTACCATGCCTGGCACTGTGGGATGTGGTACTGATTGCTGGTGGGCGTGAGTCTCCACGCCCAGCATTGTATGTGGTTACCGGGATCGAACTCAGGACCTTGCGCTTGCGAGGCAGGCGCCTGAACCACTGAGCTAACCCTCCGGCCCACAGGATTTCGTTCTTATCCCATTGGAGAGACAATTGAAAGTTTAGGAAACAGTGTTCCGATCTTTCCCTCTGTCCCCGAGGTCTCCTTTCACTCTCACATTTCAGCCAGGACTGTGGTAAACCACAGTCCACCGTTCCCGCTGTCACCGGAGGCCCTGATTGGCCTTTACTTCTCTGCGCCCTTCTGTCTGGGTATTTTCCGCACATTCATTCACATTTCCTTTGGTGGCAGATGGTCAGTCTCCAGTTACAATTCCTTAGAGAATTTTTATATATGAGATTTTTTTTTTTTGGTCATTTGGTACTTTTTTAACTGTCAATTTTGGAGGAATTTCTTACCCATTTGTTACATACTTTGAAAATTATTGATCACCTTTCTATTGTTTATTTTCAAATTCTTGTCGAACCATTCCAAGATACGTGTTCCTGTTAATTTTCTATTATTGCAACTTTCTTTTGCGTGCAGTTCACATAATTTTAACGTTTCCACAGGCCTAATGAACTTTTGATTTTACATACATTAGTGCCAATTCAATGAAACCAAGAAAATGGTATATCAGTTTTTCTTTTACAGGAATTTATTGAGTTCTGTCTTCCACCTATCTTCTTGGTGGCTACCCTGATTCTGAGATCCTAGAGTTTTGATTATGTTCACGTGCAAATATATTTGTTCTCCTAGAGAAAAACATTTTCACTCTTAGGTGTCTGCCTTTCGGTTATTTCTTCAAAGACCGACGTGTTCACGTGGCGGATCAGACACACTCCCTCTCTGCTCTGCGACCACCTGGTCCTCATTCTGCTCACACCTCTCCAGGGCTGTTCTTTCTCTTCCTTAGCTTTCTGCCTGAGCTGCAGCATTCATTTTTGTACCCTCCTTTTCCCACTTCAAGGATTACTCCATTTTCAAGCAAGTCAGTACAAAACTGGAATTGTGTCTGAGTTTAATGGAAATACGATGTGGTTATAAACTCTAGTATTTTTTTGAAATCTGAAATTTTAAATGTACTATGGATATTTAAAGACTTTATTTGTACCTGAGAATAACTACCTTTGTCAGACATAGTTCTTGGTACGTGTCTTAAACTATGTAAATTTTTAAAAGAAAAAAAATGAACAAAAATAGAAGAATTATGCTTATCTTCCTTGGGTTTTAGGATTCCTCAATGGAAATTAAAAAACAACATAGTTACTTAACTCCTTTAAATAAATGAGGAACTTCATTAAAAAAGAAATTTTATGCACTAAAACATGTCCTAAATGTACTCAGTTTTTGGAGGGATTGAACTTGCACCCTTGGGAGTCCAAGGTCGGCGCGGTACCACTTGAGCTAAATCCCTAGCCCTAGGTGTCCTAAACATGCCAGAGAGCAAAGTGTCCCTGTTGGGTGGCTCTTGTAATGAAAAGTCAGTAACAACCACACCCTGCTCAGCCCTCAGTAGGTGACTTCCAGGTCCCGACCCAAGCATGTTCATGCACTGAACCATCAAAACGCTCTGATGTAGCCCTTATTTTTTTATCAGAGTTTTACAGGTAAGGACTCTGAAGCCTCAACAGCCTAAGTAACTTGTTCACTAATGAAGTCCTGCCCTGGTCTAGGAGCCAAATGGAAAAGCCACTCAAGACATTTTGGTCACTAGTTTTGAAGTAAAACTTCATTATTTACTTGTTGATTTTAATACTCTTTTAATGAGCAATATTGCTTCTATCTTCATATTTATTTGATTATGAATATTTCCAAGGTTTTAAATTTTCATTACAGATTAAACAAGACTATATTTAAAAACAGTACAGATTTCGATACTTTTCAGTATTTAGCGTATTCTATGTATTCCATAAAAGTGATTCTTGTCATTATTGCTATAGACATAAAATCTAGTGGTACACATAGGGATGCCTTTAAATTTGAACATTGTTGCCAGCATTTTAAATATTAAGAATGTAAATTGTGCCACATAAAGTTATTCCTAGTGGGAAATTGAATATGGACACTATCAAAGACCTAAAAGATGATAGTATAATTTGTCTAGGGATAAATAAAAAGTATATTGTTGCAACTAAATAAGAAAAACAAAGATTTTGTGTTAAATAGGACAACTGAAACTTGCATATCAAAGAGAAAACAATATAGTAAAAACATGATTTTGACAAATGATAGGGATGGGACTTAAGTTTTTAAAATAGCACTATAAACCTTAACAGTTTAGAAAGTAAATAAAACAGACTTGCAAAAAATAAAACTGTAATTACTTGGAGAGAACATGATCTTCTGTGTAAAAGAAAATAAAACCTGGAACTCATAAGGGATTATAGCTGGGCTTCACAAGGCAAGGTTAAAGCACAGGAGTCAGTTGTTTTCCTGTATACTGTTGCTTAACAAATGGCATTTAAAATTTGAAATGCAGTACTATTAACAATAGAATGAAAATATTAGGTATAAACCTAGACTGTATGTATAAAGTCCATTCAGAATAATGGCAGAAGTCCAATGACAGTTGAGCTAAATAAATGGAGAGCTATTCCACATTCATAGGTAAGAAAACAATATACTGAAGATGTCATTTCTCCCTACATATATATAAAAATCTATATATAAATATATGTATAAATATATATAAATATACATATAAATATATATAAATATATATACATATAAATATATATAAATAAATATATATTTATATATATATCATATATGCCATTTCTTCCTAAATACACGTGTTGTGTTATATGGAATGCAGTCCTAGTCCAAACCTAGGGTTTCGTTTTGTGGCTGTTGATAAAATAACCCAACGAGAGGCCAGAGTTCCAGGATAGCTTATGTAAAATAGAAAGAGTTAAAACAATTGGAGGACTGAGCTTGCTTGATTAAATGGAACATTCAATAAAGAACAGTGTGTTGTTGATAAAAGGACAGACAGGTAGATCAATGGAAGAGAATATAGACTCCAGAAGTAGCCCAACATAAACACAGTCAATGGGCCTTTGACAGAAGGAGCACACGTAGCGCAGTGGAATAAGAAGGTTTTTTTTTTTTTCAATAAATGGTGCTAAAACAAGTGGCGTCTTTAAATTAAAAAGAATAATAATCTACACAGAGGCCTTAGACACATTAGAAAAAGGAGCTCAAAATAGATCACAGACCTACATGTAACACACAAAACTGTGGAACTGTCCAAAGGCATCATAAGAAAACCTAAATAACCTCAGGTATGGCAGTGACTCTAGACACAGCACCAAAGGTCCTGTTCACAAAATGTAAAACTGATAATCTGGGTTTCTTATGATACGAAAAAAAAAAAAAAAGAAAAACCTATGAGAGGTAATGTCAAGAAGCCATAGAGTTGGAGAGAATATTTTCAAAATGTACACAGGACAAACAACTATAGTATTGCCCTAAATATGTAACAACCTCTTGCAAGTCACCCAAAAGGAAACGAATTACACATCTAGTCATATCAAATACAAATTCAAACAGTGAGGCAGCCTGCACACCCACCAGGACATTTGCACGCTGAGAGGCTGACGGCAGTAAACACCAGAAAGCGATGGAAATTCTCATCACCGAAGGCAGAAATGCACAGCAGAGGGACCGGCCACTTTGTGGAACGACCTGGCAGATTTTTCTAGAACCAGATGTGTGCTCCCCACACGGCGCAGCCCCCACTGACTGCACGGGGCCGTCGAAAGCAGCTTGGTTCACAGCTGTTTAAAACTTGCAGCGACCCAGTCGCCTTGTCGGAAGCGAGTGGATGAACCTACTAAAGGCAGTAAATACTGGATCTCATCGGTGCCTCTGAGTAAAGACAGACAGTGTTCATCCGGACAAGGGGACACTGCTCCATGCTGAGAGGAATGGGTACCGAGCCGCGGGAAGACGTGTCAGAAACTGAAGTGGAAGTTCGAAAAGGCCCGTCTGAAAAGACTCCCTCGTGTACGATTCTCTTCTGTGACTCTCTGGGAGAAGCTGGAACTGTACAAGCAGTGAAAACATCAGTAGTTTGCAGGGGGTGGGGCAGGGACGGCCAGGTAGGCACTGACGATCGAGACGGCACTGGAAGGACGCGGTGGGATACGGCAACGGTGGGTCCACAGCATCTTACATTTTCCCCGAGGCCTGTGGTGTACAACAGCTACACTGAGGCTTCACGCGAGCTGTAAGCCGAGGGGTATAAGGACCTGTTACTGTAGGTTCATCAGTACGGTAGGGGGCGCACTCTGATGGAGGAGGTCAGTGGTGGGAGAGCCCATGTGTCTGTGGGGCCAGAGCATATATTATATTTCTGTATGGTCCTCTGGAATTTTTGGTCAACCCAAATGGCATTTAAAAATGAATGTATTGAAAATAAATTTAGGTTAACTTAAACTTACAGAATAGCCAGGCATGTTGCATGCCTGTAGGCCCTCCACTCAGGAGGCTGAGGCAGGAGGATTGCCCCAGGTTTGAGGTCAGTCTGAGATACATAGTGAGTTGAAGGCCAGCCTGAGCTACAAAGTGACATCCTATCTAAAAAAAGTAAACAGAAACAAACAAACCCTCAAATTTACTAAGCTTTATTCAGAAACCATGCTATAATGATAAGTAGAAATTAATGACTAGAATTCACTGAGAGGTTATATTGCTTAATTTCCTGTTATAGTTAAACTATGATAAAGTTGCTCATAAAAATATATTTTAAAAGTATAAAATGTAATAATTAGAATATAAAAAAGTAAAATAAGATGGAGGGTTTTGGTCTAAAATTTTTAAATATATGATCCAAGGAAAGTTTTATTTGCATGAATAGAAAAATGATTTTATAGACCTAGCTTACATGAGTTCAAGAAAATTATCTCAACATTAAAATAGTATTTTTTGTTATAAAAGTTAAGTGACACTAGACTAAGTACATAGTTTACCAAGAAAATATTTTGCTAAAAGGTATTCCTTAAATTTGTTAACCTTAATAGAATTAAGAAATGTGTCATATATAACTAACAAGTGAAAATGAATTTTGATTTAAAATATGTACAGAGCAATCCCTTTGGAAACCACTAGTTAAAATGTATTTTTAAATAAAAGAACATAAAAGTAAATATTTAAGCAATTAATTATATTTCACAAAGTTAATATTCTAAGTAGATAATAAAACACTTTTTATAAATTTGGTTCTGATGGTAATAATTTTAGAGATGAATGGTAAAACACAGAGTTTACTGTTTTATAGGGAAAAGCTTAGTATTAAACAGGTTTTCTTCTAAATGCTCATTATTGATTCCTAACCTGAATTCAAGCCAAGGTTATTTTAAAGTATATCACAGAGATGTGAGAATGCCTTAGACATGTTTGCTGCAAGAAAGCAGATTAAGTCTAGTTTTATGAAATTTGGAATAGCTCACAAAACTGAAGGTAGAGGGATTTTAATCTGACAGTTCTCTGATAAAATTTGGACTTAAAGAAAATTTTGTATTAAAAACTCTGGAAAATGGTAGTTTCTAATAATACACATGTAATAAACACAAATGGCTTTAAAGATGACTAAGTACATACTTTTCTGATTTCACTAAAGCAATTATTTTAATGTGTTAGGGTAATAAGCTTTTAGAAAAATCAAATGTTCCACTACCATAATAAGAAGTGGATTACAAAAAATGTAGCCTAGCACCAAAATTCATTTATTTCCCCTCATAATTTTCTTCTGTTGTTTGTTTCCTTCAATACTCAAGGCCAGTGATTTCCATTTGATGCCTATTTGTTATATAACATGGCTGTAGGACTTGCCAAATTCTCAACAAACAGTTTTTTATTCTGTTGTGTATCATCAAAGAAGTATATAATTAAATTTCTATTTTGGAAGTAAATCTTTATCAAGTAAGCTTTTTGAGATTTAGATAATTTTGTTACATGATTGATATAAAATACATTGTAATATTGTGTTATTCTACTGATATAATGGTATACAGTTCAATGGCACTGGCGAATGGATATTCTCTTGGTATGACCCCATGAAGAGAAACATAAAATATATGCATTCCTTTAGAAAGCAGACATTCCACACTTCCAACAAGTTCTATAAACTTTGGCACCCACCAATAAAAATGTTTTTGTGATTACGGTTCCTACAGTTTTGCTGATTCTTACACTTCCTTTGTGTGGAATCACGATATATTCATTCCTTCATGTCTGCTTTCTTTTGTTCTACATAGCTGTTTTGAATTTCATTCATTTTGTCCACGTAGTCCTATACTCTCTTGTGGTTCAGTAGCATATCATTGTATCAGTATAGAGCAATTAGATTGCTGGTAAATACTTTCAATTGTTATGGATGTTCCGCCATAAGTGGTTTAATTTTTTTGTGGATGTATATTTGCATGTATCAAGGGGAAAACCTGTTGAGGATATTGTTCCATTTATGGAACAGTGCTCAGTGAAGGATTATTTTTAGGTAAAGTACCAAGTGGTTCTCCATAAACAGGTACTCAATTTTATTTTCCTGTGAGAAGAATCCTTAGTATCTTGTAAGAATTTTGGTTCTTCTCATCATTGTTAACTTTAGGAAGTATATTGCTTATTTTAGCCTTATAGCAAATTGAAGTGACACCTTGTTATGTTTTATTTGGCAGTTTTATAATGATTAATGATGTTAAGTACCTTTTATACAGTTGAGGATCGTTTGTGTATCTTCTTTTATGTAGTGTCTGGTCTTGGGTTGTGTTGTTGATCTGTCAAAGTTGCTATACAGACATTCCTCACAACCAGTTACAGTCCTACATTAAATGAACAGATTACTAAATAAGGAATTATATATAGTCAGTACATTACAATATTCTAAACAAAGACGTGGTCAAAGGAAACTCCAACTTGATGACTTTGCTTTTATTTGCATGTCTCTTACATATACAACCTTAATGTACAATGTAACCCACTATTACAGTACTGTAAACTAAAATGAACAAAGATTACTGGACTGGACTGTAGGAGAGTCCACACTACTGCGCACGTTCCTGGGTCAAAATGGGGAAACCAGGTCTGCACAGTCATTTAAAGAGGTAGGCCACTAAATGAGGATTATCTGTATGCTGAGCCTTTGTTTGAAAGAAGTATTAAAAATATTTTCTCTAATTTTGCAGTATGACCTTACCATTTACTTCTTAATGATGTCTTCTGTTTTTTTTGGGCATTGTCAATGTAATATTTTAAGATTTTAAATAGTTAAAAGTATTTTTAATGACTACTGCTTTCTAGGTCCAGAGTAGTAGCTTTTGTGTCCTGTATTAGGAGCCTTTGGCTGTTTAAGGACTAAAGTCTCCCTTGTATTTATTTCTAAGGTCTTCATTTGGTCTGTGATGGCAGCCACACTCATGGTTAATATGGAGTGATACAAGAATTAGTGTTTATTCTTTAGGAAGTAGCTTCCTTTATAGATGTCATCTACTTTGTTATCATATGCTTAACTTTTAATAGCCATACATTTTATGATAACCACTCAGTTTTGCCCGGTAATGAAGATTGTATTCATGCCATTTTTTTTTGCTCTTGTATTTTTTTAGTTTGATTCTTTATTGGTACATTATATATGCACACCATGATCCTACACAATATTGAGAATTTGTACCAGCATATGACACATTTAATTCTCATTTTTTCCCATTCCCCCACCCATGCTACCACACCCTGCCCCTGTATACATAAGCTATGGTTCCCTTTTCTTTATTACCATCATATTCTTTCTTCCCCTTGTTACTTACCCTATACCCCACTTCCCTCTGGTCTTTTCTTTCTTAAAAAAAAAAAAATTGAAATGTATCATTTAAAAAAAAATCTTTTCTAAGGAGCAATTTTGGCCTTGTTATTTTCTCTGCTCTCTTGTTTGTCTATGTTGCTGGCTTCTGCTCTTACCTTATTTTCTAGCTTTGCACTGGTATGCATTTACTATTTTTATTCAAGCATCTTTCTGTGGACTCGCAGGTAATGGATCTTACATTCTCCTTCTTTCGAACTCACCCCTTTTGCTGTCCTTAGATAGCTGCTCAGTGAAAGTCCAGGTACACGGTGGTCAGTATCTCACCATGCCTGCCTGGTCTGACTCTCTTGGCAGACAGTGGAAGAACTGATTCTATAAGTGCCTCATGTGGAGAGTCCTTTGCTCTTCTATTCTTCCCCTGGTCATCACCAGACCATCTCTCCACACTCGTGGACTGTCCTCAGGGCAGTGTGCCCGGCTGAACTCACACTGTTCGGAAGCTAAGCTCCTTGTTGTGATTCTAATTCGATGTGAACACCAAATGGGCAATGAAAAATCTGTGAAGAGTTCAAATGATCAACTGGTTCTCTGTCATTATGTACAAACTGTCCTTAGATGGTAGTTTAAGCATGAACACTGGTCGTGACTGTGGCTTTGCTCCACATAATGTGAGTTCAGATCCTTCTCATGGCTGAGCTGGGTTGGAAGTTCCCTGATGGCCTCTCTCCTCCTTCTGAGATCTTCATTCTCTAGCAAGGAAGATTCTCCTCAGAAGTCCCTTCTACAGACCCACCAATCTCATTGCTTGTATCATGGCGGCTAGAGGCCTACGGGAGCACCTCAAAGAATCTTCCCCAGGTGCAACACGCCTCAGGTCTTGGCCTGTATCATGCTTCTGACTTGGCCTTCACCAGAACCCATTATATTCTAGCCTGGGAAGGTGAGTCCACTGTGCTTTTGCACAATATTTTTCTACATTCTTTGAGGCTCATGGCAAATTCTTCTTCCTCCTCTCAGTAAATGATAAGAGAAACAGAGAGTGTCCTGTAGACAGGGTTTAAAAAAAATTTAGTTCTTTTAAGTATTCCTGTATAAGCTGTGATTAATATTCAGTAATGTTCAAATGTTTAAAAATGTGTTGCAGTAAATATGTATTACATGAGCCTCTGCTGAGGTCTGATCAAAAACATAATGAACGCTGCTGCTAAATACCCTCCAGCAGAGAGGTGGGCTCGTGAAACCCAACTTTGTTCACTGGACTCTGTGCTCTTGCAAGAAGTCAAGATGACCACGAAAGATAAATATTGGAAATCTGTTTCAGACATCAAGGCAGCCATGACAGCATCAGCTAAAGGCAGTCACAGAGGAGGGCTTCCAGAACCCCTGCAGGAAGGGGCAAGGATGGTGGGCTCCGCAGCTGGAGGCGGGTTACGCATGATACGTCTTTCACATAGGATACTGTTTTAAAATTTGAAAATGGGCTGTATTTTTCTACCACAGCTCCTATTTTCAGCCGTCTGGTCAGTTAAAAGAAGATACGATTTTGTACATTGTCCATTGCTCTGCTCCAACTTTCTACAACTCTGTGTGGAACCATTGCTGACTGCGTTTATGCTGCACTTTTTCCCCTCTACAGAGTATTCAGGGGCCCATAACTTTACCGCTTAAAATAAGTGGGTGAGGGCTGGGGATTTAGCTCAAGTGGTACTGCGCCAACCTTGGCATACATGGGCCCAAGTTCGATCCCCGGTACTGCAAAGATAGATAGATAGATAGATAGATAGATAGATAGATAGATAGATAGATAGATAGATAGATAGATAGATAGATAGATAGATAGATAGA
>PVIC010027029.1:0-24146 GCA_004025085.1 Thryonomys swinderianus
GCCCAGCATTGTATGTGGTTACTGGGGATCGAACTCAGGGCCTTGCGCTTGCGAGGGAGGTGCCCGAACCACTGAGCTAACCCTCCGGCCCCATCCTGTTTTCTGAAGTGCACTTTGAAGTAACTTTTGGATAGCTGTATACTACCCTGTTAATATTTCAGCATACTTATCATAAGTTAGAATTTAATATCTGTTCATAGATTCCCTCCATTGGATGTAAAATTTGCATCAATGAAATCTATAAATCTGAAGTACATATTTGCTGCATTTTGACAAGTGTAACCCACATTTTTATGAAGAAACAGAATATTACTATTACCCCAGAATTCCTTTGGGCCTCTTCTTAGTCAGTCCTTACCAGCAACTGACTCTCATCTTGAGGTTTTCCCATTGTGGGGTTAAGTCAAAACAATGCTGGGTATAGTAGTGACACATACCTGTGAACTCAGTGATCAGGAGCCTGAGTTAGAAGGATTGTTGAGAGTTCAAAGCCAGCCTCCACTACATAGTGAGACTCTGTCTCAACAAACAAACAAATAACGCTTTTGAAGATTTATCTCTTGCTCCTGAAAATCAAAAGCATATACTCAATATAAATTTTATTATTGTTGTTATCATCATCATCACCATCACCATCATCATCACTAGTAGTAGTGTTTGGTTCTGGGGATTCACCCCAGGGCCTCTCACAGACTCACCACAAGTTTACCACTGAATGACCTTCCCAGGCCCTTACATTCTCTTTTTGATTTGTTCCTCACCCTTCAACACGTTGTCAGCTCCTCTCTTCAACCATAGCAAATCCCTGTGGTGTTTGTAGGATTTTATTTGAGCAGTGGAATCTGTTGCTCTTCAAAGTGAGTTTGAAAACTACTGCTCTGGTCCTTGCAGTTCTGAGTTTATTTGCATTTGAAAATATATCTGACTTAGTAATTCCCTGGGCAGTTGGGTGGACCCAGAGTCATTTTGGTCACAAGAGCCACAGGTTTAATCTTTCCCTTGTAAATAAATCTGAAGACTGGGAAGGTTTTTTTGTTTTGTTTTGTTTTGTTTGTTTTTTGGTAGTATAGCCAAAATTATTCCATTCGAATGATCTCTTCATATCCCTGTCTCTGCCTAATAATACTCCAAACAGCCTGGAGTGGTAGTGCACACCTGTAAACCCACACTCTGGGAGGCTGAGGTAAGAGGGTCTCAAGTTCAAGCCCAGTCTGAGGAACTTAGTGACTCAGTGAGACCCTTCTTCAAAGTAAAAAGGGTTAGGAATGTAGCTCAGTCTGAAGGCCTTGGACTTAATCTTCAGTACCAGAAAAACAAGCAACAAACCAAACTAAAACCTCCAAATTTAAAATCTCCCCAAATAGCAATCAACAAGGTAATTTATGCCCTCTTTCCTTAAAGTACCACAGCCCTGATGTCAATGGCCAGCTTGTGCCGTGAAATTCAAATGAAATTGGAGGAGCTGCTTCCCCCTGGGCGGGAGCCATCTCTGCCTCTGACCAGCTCCCCGGCAATCTAGGAGGTTGTTTGCCTGTCACCTCTGCCCTGAGCCTGTGCCTCTGTCTACACCTGTCTCTTCAAGACCTTGTCAACTCTGAAGCAACACTTTTCTTATATCTCTGCAAAAGCCACTCTCACAAGAATTTTGGAGTAGATAGCAGATCTAAGTGTTAAGATATTTGGTGGAGGTTGATATTGAAGAAATGCAATAAATCTTTATAATTTTTGAATTCAACCCTCTGGCCCACGAGCAGTGCTGAAATCAGTGCTGTGTCACTGAGCTACAGCCCAGCCTCGGGGTTGTCAGGGGAAAGAGCTCTTGTCTGTTTAGTGTCCAGTCTGCTGTCTTCTTTTCCCTCTTTCTGAAACACCTATTTGCTTCTTTATATCGACAAGTTTCGTTTCCACTTTCTTCCTTCCTGTCTGGCACACTGCCCTTACCCAGAAGGCTTAAGACTCTTTTCCTTGTTACTACTTTACACAAAATTGCAGTGCCCGTATTAAGATTTTATATATATATAGATACACACATATGTGGATTTGAAGAATTTGAAGGATCCAGCATATGTATCTATAGGTATATATGCAAAAGTATATTGATGTTTAAAGTTTGTAGTACATATGCATATGTCAATGTACATATAAAATACATACCACCAACATTATGATTATCTATATAAAGACTGTCAGATCTTGCCTTGCTTTTAGATGAGGTATTTAATTCTTTGGACTTTCTGTTTTCATTTGTAAAGCAGAGACAATACCACCTTTGTGAAGGTCTAATGTGATAAGACATGAAAGTATTTTGGAAACTAATCAGCATTGGTGTAAACAACCTAAATTTTCATCAGCAGCTGAATGGAAAAATAAGAGGTCATAAAATACAATTATGTACACATATACATCTATCTATCTGTCTTAGCCATAAAAGTGGACTTTGCCAATCAATGTTACAATATTTCTGGCCAATGGTAGATGCTCAGTAGTTTTTTGCCAATTCTAAATCACTATCTTTGCTTAATAGACTGACTGATAAGTGTCTATTGATTTACAAATCCAGCCATTAGATTTCTTGTTCAAATTTAATTAATATTCTCTACACAACTGAAGCTAGTTTAATTATGAAGTGGTAGGAAACAACTTTGTTATTAAGATAAGTTCTCAGCAAAATTTGTGATGATGACAATAATAGCAATAGCAGCCACCTTTTTTATAGTTACACATTTAGAATGTTTACTAACTACCTAATGTTTTATGCATATCGTCTCATTTATCACTTCATTTTTTATGCATATCTCCATGATTCTGTAAGGGAGTTATAATTTTGACTATTTTATTGCTGAATAAATGAAAATTCAGAGAGTTTGAAAAAAGTATCCAAGGAGGCTGGGTGCGTGGGTCACCCCGGGATCCCCAGCTACATTGGAGGCTGAGGCAGGGAGGATGGCAAACTTGAGTCCAGCTCAGGCAACCTAAAGACTTACCTAGTCCTTGTGTTTTAAAAAAAATTTAAACTTTTAAAATTTTATTGTGCATGTTTGCAATTCACGCAGTTTATAATCATCTGGGGGAATGACTATATGTATATACCACTGCTTGTTTCTTTCTTTTTTTTTTAAATGCCCTTTTCCCGTCTTTCCCTCCCTCCTCCAATTCCTCTATCCCAATTTTTATTCTTATTGACCTTAGCTTATGTTATGGCATATAATGTTTACATTAATTGAGGTTATAGGTATATGGCATATCCTTACTTATTTCCTCTTATCCTCCTCATTTTATTTTATTTTATTTTTTTGAGACATGGTCTCGCTTTGTAGTTCAGGCTGGCTCTGAGCTCACTATGTAGTCCAGGCAAGCCTCAAACTCAGCAATCCTCCTGTCTCTGCCCCCAAGTGCTGGGATGACAGGCGTGAGCCACCATGTCTGGCACTGTGGTATGTGGTATTGATGGCTGGTGGGCGTGAGTCTCCACGCCCAGCACTGTATGTGGTTACTGGGGATTGAACTCAGGACCTTGCACTTGCGAGGCAGGTGCCGGAACCACTGAGCTAACCCTCTGGCTCTATCCTCCTTATTTTATGCTTTTTCCCTTGGACCACTTACCTATTACACGAGATTTATCTCCTACTCTCCTATCCATCCTTCATTATTCTCTTTGTACTTTGCCTCCCTCAAATGAGAGTAAATATGGTATTTAAGCTTGTGTGGTGAGACTTTATTTTAAAAAGTTTAAAAAAAGCAGTGAGGGTGTAGCTCAGTTGTGTGAGTCCTGTTTTTTTTTTTTTTTTTTTTGAGACGGTCTCGCTTTGTAGTTCAGGCTGGCCCTGAGCTCACTATGTAGCCCAGGCAAGCCTGGAACTCAGAAATCCTCCTGCCTCTGCCTCCCGAGTACTGGGATTACAGGCGTGAGCCACCACGCCCCGCACTGTTGTGTGTGGTATTGATTGCTGGTGGGCTAAATCTCTGGCTCTACGGGTCCTGTTTTTAATCCATGGTATTATGCCCCCCAAAAAAAAAAGAAAAAAAAAAAAAGAAGGAAATATAGTGTCCAAGGCTATATAAGTACCTGGACTTGGAATTGAACCAAGCTGTGGGTTCATAGCTAACCGTGTCAGAAACTTGGGGTGACACTTATCCATTGTGCTTTTATTTAAAAAAAAAAAACAAAACCACAGACTGGCTAATTTATAAAGAAGTGAAATTTATCTCTCACATCTGGAGAAGTGATATATTCTGGCTTCATTGCAACGCCTTCACCACGAAAAAGGGCAGGCGAGGGTTTACGAGGCAGAATCCGGCCCAGTCCACGGCACAGTGAAGCAGTGCGCCTGCGCGATGTGTCACGGGTCGATCTAGTACCCGGATGTTGATTCTTATTAGGCGTCTTTGTGAGAAGTAGGCGAAGAGCCTGGATAGCAGGCTGGCAGGAAGCCAGGCGAGGGCAGGTAAGAGCAGCCTCAGCAGTACGTAGGGGTAATCAGGTTAAGATGAGGTCATTAGGGTGGCCCCTAATCCAGCATGACTGGTGTCTTCATAAAAAGAAGTTTAGACCCAGACGCAAGTACAGGCAGAACGCCGAGGGAACGTGACAATTTGGGGCTCAGGAAAGCGGCTTGGGATGAATCTTAACCTCAGAGCCCGCAGAGGAGGTTCTACTGGTACTTCAGTTTTGTATTTCCCGTCTGCAGCACCGCGAGACATTTACGTTTCTGCCGTCTATAGAGTCTCCAGCTGTGGCTGTTCTGTTGCGGCACACCCTAGCCGGCTCAGGCCCTCCCAGCAGGGCCTTGTCTGGGAGCTCTGTGGGAAGGAGCAGTTCTGGATTTGAAAGCGGGTGAAAAGTGCTTTATTCTCTCTGTTTTGGAGGTGGTTTCATGGCAGGAGTCTTGTAGTTTGGGTTCAGTCTGACTCTGACTCTAAGCTTACTGTGGAATGTTAGCGAGCGCCACACCTGTAGGGAGATGGTAGTGCCTCACATTAAAGGGTGATAGCAAGGGCTTCGTCTTGAGTGAACCCCAGTTACAGATCCTGAGACGACCCCCCCCCACCCAGTAAAACTATCTGGTGCCAGAGAGTCCTGGTGAATCTACCAGCCTGGGCAGTCTACCAGCCCGTCCTTGGAGGACAGCTGCCACTCGGATCGCACCCAGGGGATTCAGATTGAAAAAGCGAGAGGGTTTGATGGCAGACATCTCCCCTGAAGAGGCAGGAGTTGGAGAGGACCCAGGAGAATCTCTGAGAGTCCAGGTGTGAGGGGAGGCAGTGGGGGCCACCCCAAGGCAGGTGATCCAGAGCAGGGCGGGCAGTGGGGATGGAGGAGAACTTTTTAGGTATTGTCCTGCTGGAGCCCATGACCACGGTTGACCTCATGAACAGTATGGGGTGTCTGCTTCTTGGAACCAGAATATTATAGCTGAAGCAAAAGAGTTTCTGTGTACTGGACAGGCACAGACAAGACTTTTGTAGCTTGGGCTCAGGAATGTCAATTGTGTTCATCTGAATTCTTTTCTGATTCCTACCCGTCAGGGTAGAGCTGGGGAGCCAAAGAAATATGGGGGAAAACAAGGCAGCTAAGAATAAATGAGTTGCTGGGGAAGGCCTTGATTGCACTAGAATTGTGGTCTCTCTCCCCTCCTTTTTCTTCCCTTCAGTGAAAGGCGTGTTGATTGAGGAATGACAGCTTTTTCTTGAGATGGACTGTGTTAGGTGGTTTACTTGTCTTGATGGTCTAAATTCTTCATTACCCAGACTGCTTTTTGTTTTGTTTTGTTTTAAAATAAGGACTTATCGGGCCAGAGGGTTAGCTCAGTGGTTCTGGCGCCTGCCTCGCAAGCGCAAGGTCCTGAGTTCGATCCCCAGTAACCACATATAATGCTGGGCGTGGAGACACGCCCACCAACAATCAACACCGCATACCGCAATGCCGGACGTGGTGGCTCACGCCTGTAATCCCAGCACTCGGGAGGCAGAGACAGGAGGATTGCTGAGTTCGCAGCGGCTTGCCTGGGCACCATAGTGAGCTCAGGGCCAGCCTGAACTACAAAGCATGACCTTGTCTCAAAAAGCAAAAAATTAAAAAAATTAAAAAAAAATAAGGACTTATCCTGGTCCTGCTGGAGAGGGACAGGGACAATGGGGCAAAACAACAGGGGCTCATTTCACTGAAGCACAAATCATCAAGGAGGTAGTTATGTAGCCAGAGAACAGGGAAGAGTTGGTGGAATCTGTTTCTCTGAATAATGTGAAAATAATACAAAGCCTCACTCTTTTTCTACTGTGTTACAATGTGAAGTTCTGGCTGAAGGCCAGGATGGGGCCCCCATTCTTGAAGGACTTGCCTGTCTGTGCACAGAGAACTTCAAGGAGGGCCAAGACATCTATGTGGCATTGGATTTTGCTTTTTCTAGTTGTCAGAAGTTTTGTGAAGAAGCTATTTTTCCTTTTTTTAAAGAGTGCATTGAACTTCACAAAAACTTGTCACTGAGAACCTGAGATGATCGTAAGAGACACAAAGGAGTCACCTTGCCCTTGCACACGTGGTCTCTTAGCTTAAGGCCACCAAGCACTTGTTATGGCCATGGTAGACTGTGGTCGGGGCAAGTCTGAAAGCTTTTCTGAAGAGGATCCACAGCATATACCTAAGAAGGAATTCATGATGAGGTCTGTTCTGTCCTTCACAAGGTATCAGAGTTAAAAAAAAAATCTGGCTGTCCAAAAATATTTGAAAGTTCTTATACATTTGCCACAAGAAAGGGAGGCATACTATGTTCCTTCCAGAAGCAGAGGTTCTGGTTGCTTTTGTAGATTGCATTTGAAATAATCAATCTAGAATAAGGGGTATAAATTATATGCTGCTGCCTTTAATCCAGAGGTAAACTGAATCTCTGTCTTGGTATATTGTATTATTATTTTAGAAATTTCTTCTCTCCTTTGGAAAGGATAGCAAAATAGAGAAGCATGAAGAGACAGGTATTCACTCGTTGTAGGCTAAGATGTTTTGGTGGCTGGCAAAACAAATGCAAACTGAATTTATTAACTGTACAGGTAATATATCACAGGGATACATGTTCTTCATATTTTTCTATCAGTTGCTCAAATTCGTGTGTGTGTGTAAAATGTCTAGGTAAATTGAAGTGTGGATTGTTACGTCTAGGTAAATTGAACTCCATAGCATGAAGGAAGAAAAATTGCTAGACAGGCTTAAGGGAAGCAGCCTCATACAATTATAGAAATGATGTTAGGGGGAAAAAATGAGCTCTTCAAGAAACTCCACCTCTCCTCTGGGTGGAGAAACAATTAGAGAACAATGTGAGACAGTATATAATCAAGTGCTAAAATGTGGGGAGGATAATGAGTGCTATAGGGATTCAGAGAAAGGGAGCATAAAACTATGGAGCATTTTACAGAGCTTTGTGCCAACAGTTCGTCTTCCAGGAAGAGATAGCCGCACATTTGCTTTGAGGGTTGATTGGAGACTTACCTGGCCCACTTTGTGAATCTGTCATTAATAGGCAAGATCAGGTCTTTTGTGTGTTCAGTTGCATACTGATTACAATGGGATCTGGACAAATGGGATGTGGAAACCAACACCTATAGTGAGTTCCTCTGTTGTCCCAGTGAGCAAGGGACAAGATGGCCTGTGCATGACAAGCACTTGCTTCAGTCTCCCTGACAACAATTTCTGCCTAGTGGAAAGCTATTAAGAGGTGAATCTCTACAGTGATAGTCTACATTTTCTGAAGGATAAATCTTTTCTGCTACAGAGGTTGGCAGCTGAATTTTAGTTCCCCTGGCACACTTCCTTCATGCTTTTCACAGAGCAACTCAAAGACTAGCAGTGGCTGATGGAGATGCTAAATTTTTCTCATATAGTGTGAGGTGGTGGGTAGAAATCTCCCCTGATTTAAAAGGAGATGTCACCTTCCCAGCCTAAAGGGTTAAATTAGTCAGGCTGTGAAGTGCATAGATTTCAGCTGTTCCCCAGGAAGTCAAGGCCTACAAATTTGAAAGACTCTGACATATCCAAAGTTTTACATGCCTACGTCCTAAAAGAAACATTCTCTATGAGGTAAGTACAGACCATTTTCTCTGACAGATACTAGTGAAAACAAAAAGGTGCAGGAGAGTTAAACTAGCCGAAAAGTCAGTTTGAATCTATATTCAAATTCTAATCAAACAGTGCTATGAATTAAGACCTGTTTACCTTTGCTTGCAGGACTGTTAAACTGTACCTCATTGCCCGTTGTAAACAATGCCAAGTTTGTTGGACATTGTCAAACATGGTTTGTAGTGATCATAGCCCTCAGAAGACTGACCTTTAATATTTTTTTTTTCGCTTTGGTTCTTGTTCTTTGTTTTTGTTCTTTTCTTCGTCCTTAAGTGTGAAAAATGTGGATTGTTATTATTATGACATGTATTTATTTATTTTTTGCAGTTCTAGGATTAAATCCAGAGTTTCAAATATGTTAGGCAAGCACTATACTGCAAAGCTGTATTCCCAGCTGTATGACAAGATTTTAATGTGATTAAAAAAAATTTAAGTTCTTTTTATAAGGAATTATTTCCTACCTCATTGGGCAAATGATAATTATAATGATATTTCATATTCATATTGCACAAAAATATTTCTATTTTTTATAAGGGCCTCAGGTTAGTAACTGAGTAGAATTTGGCTATGAAAGGGCGTCTTGTATTTAAGACCCTACAGTTCCACTCATTTGGACAACCAAAGTAGCTGGCAAGTGCAATATAAATAACAATAAGTGATATATCTGGACCTTTCCCATATGCAGACACTGTAGTAAGCCACTATTATGCTTCTCATTTTGCAGATATAGAAGCAAGACTCAAAAGATATGCACTGGTCCTAAGTTATCATAGTAAAAGGGCAGCAGAGCTGGGCTGGTCCTAGGTAGTTAATGCCAAAACTGTCTGTTTTACCATTGCTATTCCACACAACAGTCTCATTTGATGGGTTTTGATGTGCCATGGAAAAATTCCTTATAAACCTAGGCGTGGTTAAAAGCTGGACAAAAAGGCCCAGAAATTCAAGAGCAATGTAGAGCTTCTTCAGTGAGAGGTGTGCTGATTGAGCAATGGGAGCTTTTTCTTGAAATGGATTGTGTTAGGTGGTTTGCTTTCCTTGATGGTCTAAATTCTTCATCGCCCAAGAATTTGAGCAGCTTCTAGCTGTTTCAGGTGATGGATGGAACTTAGGTCAAGGAAATTTTCGTAAGAGAGAAAGGGCCAAATGGGAGAGGTTTTTTTTTTTTCCCCCCAGGAAATTTAAAAAATGTAAGTGTAGGCTGGATGATAACTTATAGTTACTCTTTTGAGGCTGTGAGGTCACTTGTTTGATTTTGTTTACACAAAACGCAAAGAAGGTTCCTCACCAGTCAGCCAATCAAGGCATGTGTGGCTGGGCAACAGCACTGTTATGATAAAAGTCAGATTTGTCAGTTATTATAGAATTGGTGCTCCCCACGTATACCTGCAATACTTCATCTTTTCTATAAACATAAGCAGCAGTGTTTCATGCTTTTCCTATTCACTAAGCAAAAACCATTAAGTGTTGATTTCCCTTCAGTGGATGTAAAACAGAAATTCCCCTTAAGGTTACAAATGAAAATAGAAATATTATTCAGAACATCATATTCCTGGAAAGGTTGCTACTGATTTTTATTAGATACAGGCTGAATTCTTTAAGCACATTTTTATTTCTCTTACAAGAGTGGATCTGTTTAACAGTGTTTACTTTTACAGTCTTTAAAGGACTTGCATGGCCTGGCATGGGAGTGGGTGAAACTCATGTCCAAAGAATTTGTTTTAATGCTAGTGCAGTCTGACCACACCTAGGAGAGATTTAATGTTATCTTGTTGGCCTAGGCAGAGCCTTGAAATAGCTGAAGTCAAAACTAGTTAAAAAGAAAAAAAGAAAGAAAGAAAGCCAAAGTTCCCTTACAAGGAAGTGACCAATTACTTGAGGTGAAAAGAAAAAGTCTTTAAGTCCTTTTTTCATTAACTTTCAAGGAGAAGCAGAACTTGAGTTCTGAGTTCCCTTCAGATGAATGAGAGCTGTCAGTGCCGTTAGCTGATTTGGCATGGTTTGCCCAGGATGTTTGAGGGTTCATATCAAAAATGAAAGTCTGATGGGAAGTGTCAAGGGCAACTCTTAAAGTCCATCCCTTTATTTGGTGCCTGGTCAATCCTGAGTGGTAATGAGATGACTTTCCAAACTAGTTGGAACTGTGTTGTCAGTAAAACTGGCAGGAGCAAACATCTCCTCAGGGCGTGTGTTGCCTCATTTGTAAGAGGGGTTTCTGGATGCCTTGGAAAGACACCTGTCTCTTGTTCTTTCAACAAGTGAGAGCTCTCCCTGGGGCATTTTCCAGTAACTGCCTTTCACCTCCTTCATCCAAGAATTGCCAGGGAAACTTATATTTAGGCAATAATTCCCTCCTGTCTGGTTTTATTTTCCTGTCTGTGGGACTGAAGAGAGTAATCAGCTTGAATCTTAGAGAAATTCCTGGTTAATACAAAGGGCAATCAGCCATTTCAAACTCTTGGTAAAGTATAGGAAACGAGGAAGCAGAGTGGTTAACTTTCTTCCTTCATTTTTTGGAATATATTCTATTTTCATTTTCCTAAAGTAGAATCAGACCCTGTGTCCAGAATGTGTATTCATTTTTGAACTCCTACTCCACTTAATATCTCTTCCAATTATATTATTTTTCTGGGTCTAGGACTGAACCAAGTCTGTGACCCATTCACTAAATTTTTAGTGGGTACTAATTAGCCACGAGGCACTTGCAGAGAATTAAAGACTGCTGAAAGCACTTTTATATTCCTTCAATTGAGAAGGATCTTTGCTCCTGCCTTTGCCTCTGGGTAGGCCTGAGGACTACTTTGATCAAGGGAGTAAGGCAGAAATGTTGCTGTTTCACTTGAAGAGCTCAGACCTCAAGAAACTAACAACTTTTGTTCCCTATTGGTTGGAACATTCTTTGGGAACTTAATTAGTTTGGGGCACTTTCTCCATAGACCCTACTGAGCCCAAACTTTTAACCAGCCCTGTTGAGGTGCTGTATATGTGATTGAAGCTATGTGGAACCCTCCAGATGAGCCCAGCTGATAGCTGATACCTTCACTATGTGGACAGAAGCTGCAGCTAACTGAGTCCAGCCCAAATTTCCAGTGCACACAATCATGAGATACAATGGTTGCTGTTATAAGTTACCTTCCAAGCCCCGATTAGTGGAATTGTTTTCCTAAAATCTGAATTGTCATGCTGCTTTGAGAAACTGAAGTGACAAATGAGCCAATACGGATAAAGGGCTTACTGCAGGGTATGGCCTATAGTAAACACTCAGCAAGAGGTAGGTTTCATAAGGATTACCGTAACATTTCAACTATTCTTATTCTTAGCTTTTCCCATGTGGCTGCCAGAATCCACTTCCTAAGCACAGTATGGTTTTGGTGTGACAGATACTGCAAACTGTATCAAACTTCTCTTTTTCAGCAGGAGGACTTTTGAGAACTCATTGAGTATATGAAGGAACAGACTAAAAAATATCACTCTCCAGCCTCCCAGGCAACTGGATGCAGACATAGTTTAGGCCAATGTTGTGTAAGCAGAAGTGGTTATGTACCATCCTGGGAAGAGTCCTTTAGGGAGAGCCAAGCTTTACTCTATCATGCCACCTAGAGTGTAAATATGCTAGCTAGAGTCCAGTCTTCTATTGTAGACAACATTGATAGGAGCTTCTTTCTTTTGGGGAAGGGAATCTAGCTGGAAAGAGGAGGGGTCCTGACATACCCATGGAACTGCCTCCATGGTCTTGGATTATCATATTTGGATTTTTACATGACAGGAAAAAAAAATTGTGAACTTGAAGTTGTCTTAGGTTTTTTTTTTTTTTTTTTTTTTTTAGACAGGTCTTGCTTTGTGGCTCTGAGCTCATTGTATAGCCCAGGTAAGCCTTGAGCTCAGCATCCTCCTGCCTCTGCCTCTCAAGTGTTGGGATTACAGGCATGAGCCACCACACCCAGCACTGTGGTATGAGGTACTGATGCTGGTGGGCATGAGTCACCATGCCTGGTATTGTTGTATGTGGTTACCAGGGATTGAACCAGAGACCTTGTGCTTGCAAGGCAGGCACCAGCACCACTGAGCTAAATCTCCAGCTCAACCTGTCTTAGTTTTTGATCAAATATAGCTTTACCTACGTTTAACCACATCCCTTGCTGTACATTGGGTGCAGACTAACATGATGAATTTTCTGGAGTCAGGGTCTTTGTGGGAGGATTTGAGTGAATGGAATAATAGAACAGAATAATAAAAGGCTATAGAATATTTAGAACAAATATTTATTTTGCATTTTTTGTGTACCAAGGAAACCTTTCACTCATAATCTTGCTCCATCTAATAGTTAAGTCCATTTTAGAGAAGAGGAAAGATGGAGAAAGTTCAGGTCATTTGGTTAGGGCCCTGCTAGTAAGTGCAAAATTTCAGGTCTATGTTCCTCTCCTCTAGATCCAATTCTTTACTGTTTCTGATGATGACTGTCATTGGACTTTGAAGGATGCAGAATGGGAGCAAAGGGATTCCAGAGGGAGAGGACAATGTGATTAGAAATGTTCAGTGCAGACATTGCATGTCCTATGGGGCTGCAGTGCATGGGCTGGCACAGGATAAAAGGCTAGATAAGTGGGTGGGATCTGCCTGTGAAGGTCTCTGAACTTGGACTGTGTCTTTTGTGCCATGCTTTTCTACTTCTGTATTTTCATGTGTGCTCTCACCCTTTGTAAGCTTCCTTTTTCTCATGCTAACTAGTATAACAAACTTCTCTCAAATCCTATTTGTTTAACACAGTACGCTTTTACTTCTTGATCTTGCAAAGCCTGAAGTTGTCAACAGCATGAAGGTGTGTGTGGTGTGGAGAGGACATCTATTGTAAGCAGTGACTCGCGATTCCAGGGTATATTTCATTTGAGTGCAACAATATTAGGAAGCTTTCTTGGAGATCTCTGCTAGAGTCTTTGCACTCAGCTAGCTGGCTGATAAATAATGAAAGAGAATGGAGGATGACATGGCATTTGATGACTGTACTGGAGTGTGGCATCTTTCACTATTTATATCTTAGTGACCAGATTTAACATGGCTTCAATCAACTGCATGGAAGAAAGAAAGGAAGTTCAGGGCATCTAGCTAGTCCTGGCCACATCTTCCTAACTTCCTCATGTGGAAAGAATTTAGCGAAATAATATATATGAACCTACTCTATCAAAAACTCTTTGGATATAAACTTATTTTCAGGTTTATATATTCCTTTATGTACATGTGTCCAAATCCTACCTATTTTTCAAATGTCAACTTCTTCATGGTGCCATCTTGAATTCCATCTTCTTCTGTTTCTAGAACTCAAAAGTAGATGGTCGTAGCCATATCTTAACATTTTTTCTATGCTATTTGAACCTTCCTGATTTGCTTTATACATCTTTTATCTCTAGAGTTTGGCAAGGTGTCTTGTATAAAGAATGTGCAAGTTTTGAAAAAGTGATTAATATATTGGTATAAAAGTTGAAATGAAAAAGATTTCAACCTTTAAAGTAAATGGAATACTTTCCTTAAACACACTCAGGTCTCTATCCATCTTTTCCTACCAGTTCTGTCAGTAAAGATGACATGCTGTTGAACCAAGAATGAAAAATGGAAACTAAGGGTTTGTAGACTGACCATAATTTATTTTTCTTTTTTGAGATAGGGTCTTGCTTTATAGTTCAGACTGGGCTTGAAACTCACTATGCAGCCCAGTCTAGCCTTGAACTCACGGCAATCCTCCTGCCTCTGCCTCCTGAGTCCTGGGATTACAGGAGTGAGCCACCACATCTGACATTATAATATGTGGTACTGGGGATGGAACTCAGGATTTTGCACTTGCCAAGCAGCCACCAGAACCACTGAGTTAAATCTCCAGCCCACTGACTGTAAATCTTGACTGGTTTCATTGGTACTAGCCAGGAGAGACAGTAGGAAAGGTAAGGCAATGGTTTTCAAAATCTCCAGGCAATCACCTTATTTTGCTTCATTGTCCTCATCATAGCAGCACCCAGGGTGCTTGAAGTTGAGGAAGGTATGTGTTGCTCACGGTAAAAACAACTAGCAGTCTCTGGAAATAGTAGTGACATGGTTCTCCTGCTTACCTTGAGCTCTGTATGTGGTATGGAGATGATGCTTTCAGACAGAAACTTTGAATTTTTCTGTCTCTGTTGGTGTCTAATTCTTATGGTTCATAGATGTTTGTGATGAAAAAGTTTACTTTGCACCTATACAGAGACTTAGTTATATATTTACCTGATCTTAAAACCAACAAAGGTTCTGATGAACTTGTAGTACTCTGTTTTCATGTGAAGGATAAATTAAGTGGGTAATTTTTCTTTCCAAAAGAATTCTCTACCAAGTGATATATTCCCTTAAATAAAAGGTCTCCCACTGTACTTAGAGTGTGATTCTCTTTACAGTAACTCAGTTAACATGTAGTATTTTTAAAGCTCTTGTGTAAGCATAAATTCTTGCACTTAGTGGGGCTTTAGAAGGCAGCAAGTCTGATTGGTAGTCGACTTCGAATGTGTCCCAGTTTTATTGCTTTGCTCAATTTTATTTTCCTATTGCAAAGAAACATGGCTTAGACAGATGCACTTGAGGAAATGCACCAGGAAACCCCATGCAGGGTGTAGTCAGTCACCATTAATGCTGCCAAGGATCAAAGCTACGTGAAGAAATACAGCTACTTATGGATGGACGATTAAATTGAATTCATGAAGCAGTTACTGCTCCATGGGCAATTTCTTGGTGCCGAGGCCCTAGAACTGCATGCAGAATCTGAGTGTCAGGACTCCACACTGCAGTCAGCACACTTTAAAGAATGAGTATTAAATTTTACCTATGTCTGGGATCATCTTTTTCAGCTTCAAGGATAGCTGTTAAGTCCTAAAACATTTTGATATAAAGCTCTTGCTTTGGAGAGCTTTTTTTCTTTAAGATCAACATCTATGAAATATTGTGAGCAGGAGCTGATAACCTAAGAAATGAAAAGATATTTAGTGATGATCCTCAGGTTAATATTAAACCTTTAAAAAATCAATGATGAACATTATTTTAAAAAATAGATGCTGGATGTTTAAAGAGCATCTGCTTAACCATGTAACCTATGGGTAGAATAATTTGAATCTGATTGTGAAGGGAAATTAAAATAACACAAATCATTTGATGAAGCCATCCTCATAGAATTCTAATTTAATTCAAATAATAAGTATTTTAATAGTTCTCCTGTGTACTTATTTTTAGTCTTGTATTCTGTAAGTTATAAGAGAGTTGCTTTCATGCATGTGAAATATAATTCTCTTCTTGCAAAAACTTGACAGAATGCTTATCCTTTAGATTTTTTTTTTTTGTTCAGATAGTCTCACTATGTAGCCCAGGCAAGCCTCAAACTCAGCAATCCTTCTGTCTGCCTCCTGAGAGCTGGGATTACAGGTGTGAGCCACCACGCCTGGCACTATGGTGTGTGGTATTGATTGCTGGTGGGCATGAGTCACCACGCCCAGCATTGTTGTATGTGGTTACCGGGATCAAACTCAGGACCTTGCGCTTGCGAGGCAGGCGCCAGCACCACTGAGCTAAATCTCCGGCCCCCATATCCTTTAGATTTTATTGCACTTGCATGCTCATTAGTATAATTGAAACAGGTAGCTTCCCCAAAGTTTTCATGGGCTCATCCCTAATTAAAGCATGGTATTTGCACACATTACATATCAATATAATGGAACAATCTGTTAATAAGATGAGAAAAGTTTGAAGAGATGAAAGGAAAGGAAGTTTCATCCCATTGTGTATTGACTGGGGAGTTGTGGGCAGCCAGACAACACAAGGAAATGGCCTTTGGTACTGGGGTTCAAATCCAGATCCTCATGCATTTTCACATGTGTTCAACCCCTGTGCTACATCCCCAGCCCAAGTCTCTACAGTTTTAATTACTTAACTGTAGTTTAAAGCAGATTTGTATGGATAGAAATGACGTGCTTGCCAGAAAGAAGTGCTATCCCCGAGAGATAGCAGGTATTATTCTTCTTCAACTGGGCCCCAAACCATAAATTAATGGGACTCATGATCTCCTAAGTATGGATTATATTTTTAAAGATTAGTAACGGTCTGGGGACTTGGCAGTGGAAATCAGAGGTTCTGACTTTTGCTAAGCTTCCAGGCACTCAGCAAATGAGTGAGTTAATCTAAGGGTATTTCCTCAAAGGACTATTGTAGGGATTTAAATATAGTAACATGGAACTTGTCTTGATGTTATCAGTCAGTATATGCTTGTTGAAATACACTTTTTTTAACCATCAAAGGTTAGAAATAAAATGCACAGAGGAGGTGGCCAATAAAATAGACAAAGGATAGTAGTCAAATAGAGATAATGTGCCAAATTAAATGAAATGTTGAAAGGCCTACTTTTTTGTTCTACATGGATTAATGTGGGAATACCTGAGGGAAAAGAACTGAGAAAACTTTCTTTCTTTTGTATTATTCTCATTTTCCTGTCTGATAGAATTGTTAGACTAACCGGCAATGTTTACAAAACCAATGAGTAAGTTCATACCAATCTGGACATTTTTTCATTTAAAAAATTTCACTTTATATTTTAACAGCATGATATGAAAACAATTTAATAGACAGTTGGCAGGCACCCATTTCTGATAGTAGCTGTGTTCCCTTTTTTCCCATATCGTAGTCCCATCAGATGCTTACCTTCTTTTGGACGTGGCCATTTTAAGCAATAAAACCAAAGATCTTTCACCTCTCAGCCCTGCAGAGGGAAAGCTCTATCAGGGCTGCTGGTGGGAGCAGAAGCCATTGAGGGTAGAGGTGGGAAGTCACAGGGGTTGTGCCAGTGAGAAGTAAACTGGGCCATGTGGGGGCTTGGACTGGTTCAAAGAAAGTTGTCAGTATTACAAATAGAGTTGGCCTTGGGAAATCTAATTTCTCCCCAACAGTAAACACATCTGTATATAGATCTGAGGTCACTGGAAATCTATATTGGGGTGAGCAGATCTCTTCTGAGGAGCCCTGCTATCTGAGGAGTGGTGCTACTACTTGCGAAATGCCAAGACTAAAATTGCTGAGTTTTCTTGCATGTGACATCACCCCTACCCTGGAAAGCTTCACCAGGCTCATCTTTGTTCCACAGAGATAAATTAGAGATAGAGAAGAAGTGTTAAGTTCAGCTCTATAACCTGTTTTGTGTCTGTGCAATTCTTAAAGATCTGTTTGTTTTATACTTGATCTGCTTTGGTATCTTGCAGATACTGTAGATTAGGTAATTCTTTATGTACCTCACAACAAAGGCTATCTCATAAGATAAATTAAAATATATACTTTTAAAAATAGTTTAAGATCTGCATCTGAACTTGACATAGAGCTTTTGTAGACAAGAAGGGAAATCAAAGTAGTCTGGGTTTGGGAAGGAGACTCGGTAAGACTTTAAGGGGCTCTGGGGTACTTACACAACTGTCTCCTATCACATATAATCACAAGACGTCCATGTTGTTAGCCCTTCTAATGACCATTATATTTTTCTCACCTCATTTATCTCCAATAACTGCTGGTCTCTCTATTACATTAAATAATTATTTATTCTAGAGGAAAAGGCCTAGGGAAAGGTAGAAGTTAATAGCAGACAAAGAATAGTAGGTCAAATATAATATCATGGATTTTTCAGGAATTCAAACTGTTTTTGAATCTGGAAATTATATGTAAGAGCCCAGGCTTTCTCTTTATTTTTTATTTTATTTGGTAAGCTTGTATTTTTTTCAGATTCATAGGAGCAGGAGATGTGAGGCTGTGGAATTATAGAACCCGAAGTTGGTAATTCTCAATTATTGCTTCATATGAGGCAAAGATTGTGAATAAATTTAGTTCATCAAGAAAGAGGACTATAGGGCCGGAGATTTAGCTCAGTGGTTCTGGCGCCTGCCTAGCAAGAGCAGGATCAAACTAGCAAGTCCCTAGTTTGATCCCCAGTAACCACATACAACAATACTGGGCGTGGTGATCCATGACCACTAACAGTCAGTACCACATACCACAGATGTCGGGTGTGGTGGCTCACGCCTGTAATCCCAGCATTTGGAAGGCAGAGGTAGGAAGATTTCTGAGTTGGAAGCTTGCCTGGGCTACATTGTGAGCTCAGGGCCAGCCTGAGCTACAAAGTGAGACCTTGTCTCAAAAAAAAAAAAAAAAAAAAAGAGGACTATAATGAAGACTTAGGGATGGATAATGGCAGAAGATGGAAACCACTGACCCTTGAGTTATCACCAGTTTTACCAAAGCTAAATAAGGAAAAAGAGGAAAGTATACAAATGGAAAGTAAGACCACCCACTGCACTGTTCCCAGTGTGGATAAGTAGAGGGAGAAGACATTGCCAGAGCAGCACAGGAGGTGTGATGGCTAGAATGTTTATGTCTCCCATAAGATTTATGTGCTGAAATCCTACCCCAGAATGGTGATTTTAGGTGGGGCTTTGGAAGGTTATTGCCTCATGAAAATGGAGCCTTCACAAATGACATTAGTGCCATTGTAAGAGAGGCCCAAGAATGATTCTTTACCCGCTTTTTCATGTGAGGAAACAGTAGGAAGAAACATTTGTGAAACAGGAGGCAGGTTCTCCCTAAGCACCAACCCTGCTGGCACTTTGACCAGGGAATTGTCAGCCTTCAGAACTGCATGTGAAAATGTTCTCATGTTTATACACTGTACATAATGTCTGTTATAGTACTCTGAATAGACTGAGATGAATGGAGTGGGATTTTCTAATTTCCTTCAGATACAGATCTCAACCTCTGTGGAAGGTCCCATATCTCCAGTAGGACTCAAGAGACTGACAGATTCACTGGGTCCATGGGACTGAGATAGAACTCTACAAATGGGAGCTGCAGGGAAATATCCCAGACTTAGGCTAATGAAGGCTTGGAAGGTGAAGGAAACAGTGCAAAATGCTTTGGAAAATCAGAGCTGGTGGATGTAAAAAGAGTTAACACATATCTTTCAGAAGAAGGAGGGGTGGCAGTGGGGGATGGACAGACTCTGAAAGAGGAGATTGAATCTTCAGTCTGACATTCTAATTGCTTATTTTTGTTGGGTTAGAAATAAAAAACATAGTTTTGGGAGCACAGATGTTGAAGTTGGAATATTTGGTATTGCAACTCTGTTAACTATAACCTGGAATATGTTTCCATCTCTGAGTCTTGATTTCTGCTTTGGAGAAGGAACGTTAATAACCTCATTGTTGGCTTGTTGAGTGGCTTAAAAGAGATCATATATAAAACAGAGTTTGGCGCTTCATTGTAACTATTAGTTAAACACACCAGTAACAGAGCGAAAATTTTATTTTGCCCCAGGACAACTCTGGTAATCACCAGCTGCAGAGCCTTAGGTCAGTGAGCTCTTCTCTGGATCTTGATCTCTTTATCAGTAAGGTAAACAGGTTGGTCTGCTCTTGGCTTTTGAGCAGAGCTTCTTATGTTGCAGGTGTGGAGGAAATCACCTGGGACCTGTTCAAAGGTCAGTGTGGACTCAGCAGTCTTCAGTGGGGCCAGAGAGTCTGCAGGTCCCTGGTGATCACAGTAAGGACCTTGAGATGGAGTGTTTCACCTGGTAGGAGTTTGCACAAAGTGCAAATCAAAGTTCAGCCCTGGGGCTTTGAAGGAGATGGTATCTTTCTCAGTTCCCAGAGATGAAGGCAGAGGGAAGGTGAATGTTTTGGGAGATGGAGAGCTGGGCTCAGGGAAATTGGAGAGAGTGGCTGATGGCTGTCAGGGAAGTAGGTAAGGAGTTGAGACTGGAGATGGAAGAAAACCACAGATGGCTGTACAATGTAAATTGCATCTGATTCCGTGATGTGTAGTCCCCAACTGGGACTCAGCAGAACAATATAAACCCCAGTTGTTAATACTTTTCAAGGGGAGTCTCTGTAAAATTTTAGCATTTCTGAATTTAATCCATTACAGTCTCCTATACTTGTAATGAAATTACAACAATTCAACAAATGATATAATTGCCCTAACTACTGCTTAATGTAATTATGTGTAACTCACTGGAACATGCTGTTGCATTCTATGATATAATTATGACATATACAGTTATAAAATCTCTTATCAAATGCATGCAAGGACATAGTTTACATGTTAACCGGATATCAGTGTTTCAATCTGAGCAGGTCCTGTTTAACAAAATGATAGGAATGTAGTATGTTTTTGAGACAGATAGGAATGATAGGCAGGACAAAAGTGAGGGAGATTAGGCCATGTTTCACAAAGGGAGGCTTTGTGTTCACTTGCCTCAGAATCTCAGAGTAGCTAAACTGCAGTTACCTTTATGCACATGCCATTCTTTGTTTCACCTTTTGGATTATTTCCTTAGGATAAACTCCCAGAACTAATGTGGACACTTTTTCAGAATTGTAACATACAATGTAAAAAGCATTTCAAGAGAGCCATTTCAATGGGGAGTCTTGTCTTAGTTACTTTTCTTGTAGCTGAAAAAATACCCAACACTAAAATTAAAGGAGGAAAAGTTTATTATGGGTCATAGTGTGTAGAGGCTTCAGTTTGTAAGAGGGTGGTTCCAAGGTAAGGTGGCCTGGCAGAGAGGCATCACAGAGGAGAAATAATCCAGGAAATAGCAAAGCAGCAAACAGCAGCAAGCAACTACAGAAGCCCTCTTTCTGTTTCTTATATTCTATTCAGGAAAAGAAAATATAAATCCATTCATCCTTCCAGGGAGGGCCTACCCATCATCCACTCCCAGAACTATGGGAAACCAATCAGTGAACTAACTTAGTAATCACATACCCTGGATCCTGGCCATCATACGTGTAATCCCAGTATTGCACTATGACCACACCTATAACTGCATGGTGCTTTTGGAGAACATGTAGACACAAACCATAACAAGTCTGTTCCTTTTTTTCAGGGTTCTCTACACTGGACCCCCCAAGGAAGCCCATCTAACTTGGTTGGAAACATGTCTCTGCTGGCAAGAGAACACCAAGCCTTCCAAGGTGGGCAGGACCCCTTTCACAACTGCCTCCTCCAGCTGTCTTTGCCAGGTGAGTGTTGGTTTCCTCTTTTTTTCGACCAAAAGGAGCCAGAACAGTGGTGCCATGAGTAGCTCAGAGGTTGTTGGTGGTGGATACTTTCTGCAGTGTTGAAATTGGAGGTAATCCAAGTATTGTGATGGAGTTAATGGTAACACTACTTATTATCTCATGGAGGCCCTATTTTCATGACTCTCATTTTATAGATGAGGAAACCAAGTTTTAGATATGTTCAGTGCCTTAACCCTAACGGCCCTCATAGCTAGTCATCAGCAACCTTAGGGATCTAGGAATTCAGCTGAGGCAAAGAGACCTTGGAAAGAGAAACCTTTGTACCATAGTATTAATAGTATTACTGACATTATTTTGTCTTGAACATGAAGGTTTTGTATCAAACAATTCTTAAGTAGCATTTAATTACAAACCAGTTATAAAATATGGTTTCCAAAAATGAAAATTTAAGTTTGGAATTTCCTTCTAACACCCAGTTGTGTGTGTGTATGGTTGTGATGGTGAGAAGTATAATACTCATATCCGGCATCTTTTTTTTTTTTGGTCAAGTTTAGCTTTTGAAGGATTTAGAGACCTATAAAAAAGTGAAAAGCAGGGACCTTTCAAAGTATGATTGCTTACTTTTCAATTTCTGTCTTTCAAGTAGTCTAATACTTCCTGGGACAAATAGAATTTACTATGAAATGTTTACTTTGAATGCAATTGAAAGACAGATTTCTTGTACCCTCATTTATGAATGCATTGTCAACAAATTGCACTCATTTATTCAACTTGTCCAAATAAAAGTCAAATAAGTCTCAGAAATAGATTTCTCGGCAATTTGAGTTTATGAGGCAGAGAGTATAGTGAAGAGTTATTGATTCTTTCATTCTCCAGCTTTAAAATATGAGTCAAACAAAGGGGCATGTGGAAACTTGAGGTGAGGGATTTGTTCTTTACTTTGTAGAGCTGGTTTTTATGGCTATATTGATAGTAAAATTTATTAAATTGCACATTTTAAATAAGTACAGTTTATTGCATGTCAATTAAACCCCAGTAAAGTTGTAAAACCAAGAGACAAAAATCGAATCAAGCTAATTTTATTAAACTTGAATGAAATAAGTTGAGCCCCACCCAGTTACAAAGGTCATCCAAAAATAGCTCAAAGAAGAATCTATTAAAAAACTATAATGCATCTTAGTATTAAGTAGGAGAAAACACAACAAAACTTGATTATCGCACTGTTTTATTGAAATTAAGGAGCCCTAAAAGGAGTAGATTAAAGTGTATTTTTGCATTTTAGCACTCATTTCAAGTGAGTTTAGTTCTTAACAGCTGTTGACTCACATCTGACCTTGTAATAGCTGTATAAAATTGAAATTAAGCAGAGACACTATAAAATCAGCAATAGATCCATTGAGTTAAGAGAAAAGGGAAGGATATTATTTCCCTGTCTCTGGGGAGACACATGCCTTTTGGGTAGAACATTTTGTTTATATTTCTTTTTTTTTTTTTGAGACTGTCTCGCTTTGTAGTTCAGGCTGGCCCTCAGCTCACTATGTAGCCCAGGCAAGCCTTGAACTCAGTAGGAGCTCAGATGACACCATGAATGGGGTACTCAACTTCTCAGCCTGTGGGAATCCTGAGCTTTTATATTATATCTGCTTGACTAAAAGGGCTCCTTGAAGACTAACAGGGGGGCTCTTTTCTAAAATCAAATCCCATTCTCTTTTCTGGAATGTAGACCCTGTTTGCCACCCACAAAATAGCAAGTTGCTACTTTAAAAAAATAAAGGCACCCACTTAACCTGATGTCCTAGCCCCCTAATGTGGGGCTATACATACTAATAATGTCCTTACTTCCTCTTGGAGCCGCTTGGGCATCAGTAAAGACTCAGAGGAGACTGGAAGCTGGAAGTGACTCATACTTGGAAGACAGATCTGAAGCTGCCCTCAAAGGCTATACTTTCAGGGATCATTTCTATAATTTGTTACTAGAGAAGTTTCTCTCATTGTGTAGAGTATTAAGCTGTCCTCAGAGGGTGTCTGTCTCAGTTTCTCTTTTTATTGCAAAGTTGCTTCAGATTTTGAAATCAGTTTTAATTTTTAATATATTTAAGAAGAAGAAATATGGTACAAAAAAAGATAAAGGGAAAATACTAAAAGAAATGTGGGATATTTAAGCACCATATGTTGGCTATGAAAGCAAGTGAGCAAGCCTGCCATTTTAGATTGCTGTATTTTGCCCCAAAGTGCGGTTTTGAAGGGTAGGGCAAATACTTGAAGGAGACAAGAGTGCTTGTGTGGATGGCTTGTACTTGTGTGTGGTGACAGCAAAACATACTGGATGGCTTGTGAAGTAGAAAAACTTTTGCTTGCATAGATGTGTGATTGGGTGAACAAATCTGTAGGTCTAAAGAACTAAGTACCAAATTTGGCAAGTACATTTTTTTTTTTAGGCTGAAGAACAGACTTGCAGAGACATTAAAGAAATATGCTTTCAGGAAGAACAAAGGATATTTTGGTTCCTCCCAGAGAAGAACTTTATATAACTTCAGCATTCTGGGGAGGGGAAGTGGATGGAATCTGGAATGTAGCAATAACTTCTTGAAGTAGAATTCTGAGTGATCTTTGAAGAAGATGAATTTGCCAAGGATTCTTTTTTCCCAACATTGCTATGATTCACTAAATTTTTTTTTTTTTTTTTTGAGACAGGGTCTTACTTTGTAGTTCAGGCTGGCCCTGAGCTCACTATGGTGCTCAGGCAAGCCGCCGCGAACTCAGCAATCCTCTTGTCTCTGCCTCCCGAGTGCTTGGATTACAGGCTTGAGCCACCATGCCCGGCACTGTGGTATGTGGTATTGATTGCTGGTGGGCATGAGTCACCATGCCCAGCATTCTATGTGGTTACTGGGATAGAACTCAGGACCTTGCACTTGTGAGGCTGGCGCCGGAACCACTGAGCTAAATCTCTGGCCCACTAAAGTTTTTTTTTTTTTTTTTTT
>PVIC010027030.1:0-24076 GCA_004025085.1 Thryonomys swinderianus
TAAAGAAGGATAAATTCAAATCATTTGTAGGAAAAATAAATGCAACTTGAACCACAATAAAATAAATCAGACAAAGAAACTTAATCACATTGTTTCTTTTAAATGAGGGGCAAGAATAAATCTTCTACTCATCAGTAGGTAAGTCTTTTGCTACCACCCAGCCCAAAGTCTGGTACATACTGAGTAGTTGATGTTCACTGAATGATGAACAAAGCCTCACATAACTAAAAGGTGGAACTTCAGGGTTTGAGTCAAGTTGTCTGGCCCACCGGCAGATTGTACCACCACCACTTGCTTCTTACTAGGCTTCCTCCCCGCCTTGTACAACTCAAGCTCCATCTTCCAATGAGAGAAATTCACCTGGGCTTTGAGAGCAGGCAGTGAAGAGAGGTGGCTTTCTTCCAAAAGTCATGGTCGGTACAGCAGACACAAGGCTCATGGTGGTTTGCGAGTGTCTCAACAAGCACAAACTCAGGGTGCGATCCTCCAGAGTTTCTTGAGCACTGCACCAATTTCCTAAAATGTTAAAGAATCACCCACTGAAGAGTATCGTCTGACATTCCGTTTCCATAACATCCCCACCACTTTACCGTCCTAGACTTCCTCTGGGTAAGCTATAATCTTTTGTCCATTAATATGCAAAGTGTCTTTACCATAGGGGCCCCCTTCATTTTTTTTTCCATGAGCTAAATGGGATTTTTTTTCTTATGGGGTCATCTTTTGAGGAAATGTATTATATTCATAAGGCCAAAAGATCTGTAAACAGCCCTAATACTGTCTATGCATCACATAGGCAAACTCACCTTTTCTCTGTGGGAAAACTCTCGACATGGGACTTGTTATCCCCACCCCATTAGCTTTGGCTAGAAAAGGAGCCTGAGTCCATTTCAGAGCTCTGAGGGGCCCCGGATCATCCTGTCTTAACTACTCACTCAGCAACAGCTTGTGTCCTAGCCAGTGGGGCTGGTCTTATTTATGATGAGTAAACTAGGGATCGGCATAACTAAAAACAGCAAATCTTTCTGCAAGAAGATTGGCAGACCTGCCAGGAACCTACCTGTCTGTCCTGACCTGCCATCGCATCACCTACGCACTGAATTCCCAGCTCTCTGCCTCGCCCCTTCATGCAAAACTTACTTCCTTCTTGAAAGGAATCTGAGGGTAACTGCTACTGCGCATGAAATATTGAAGCCTGGCTGAAGGGAGGTTCCTGGGGTCTGGATTGTGTTTGTCACAAATGCATACTTCATTGCTAAACCCTTTGACTGTGAGTAGGAAATGGCTGGCTGTATCAACCCTGTGACTCAAACAGCTTGTTAATGAGTGCATTAAGTGATAATGGAAAATGAATATTGAAATTTTTCAAGAGTCAGCAAGATTCCTCGTACTTATGCGGAATTAGTCACTTCCGTTGCTAGCACTGAGTTCCACCCCAGGTCCAAGAAATCGACATCTGAAGATCCAAGGTTTATCCTCTTAATCTCTCAACAGATATTTACTGGAGGCTACTCGGTGCTCAACGCTGTCCTAGGATCTATTGGAGTTTTTCATCTGGCTCTTCCTTTCCTGTCTCCTCCGTAGTTTTCTCTTCATCTATGCACCGTTAGATGCAATTTTAACGTAGTAACTGAGCTCTTAGCATGGTGGTTCTTTACCACAGCCAAACATGAAATTTCTCCTAGGACCACCAGAGGGCAGCACGGCCACACAATTAGCTCCAGCTGGGGCCTGCATGGGTAGCAGCAAGACAATCTAAACTGCGTAATAAAAGGTGAGTTGAACTGAGAGCGGAGACCAGTGAATTATTGCTGGTAGATTGCCTGAATTACTCAACCTGTCCAAATTTCATGTCTGTCCTGTGTGCCTATGTACGTGAAAGGATTGAACTACAAGTGCATATTCTAAGTTGCTGCAAAAATGATGTCACTACTTAATGAACCCTTGCTATATATCAGAAATTGTTTTGTTTCATTTACATTTTCTCCTTTAATAAGGAATTACATGTAGTTAGCACTTTACGTGAAGAGTAGCGCCAAGAAATGCATTTGCCCTAACACTTATGTAAGATAAGCATTTCCCTTTTATTTTTGACTGCCATCTAATTGGCTTATAAGGCATCTTTCTTGTTAACGGTAACATTAAGTAATTACATTCAGGCAAAACTCTATTTTAATGAACTGGGGATGAAAGAAGGGTGGAAGATTGGTTATTAGAATTATTTCCTTGAAGTTAAATCCTTCCAGAATTTACCTATAAATTTAAAAAGCATTATCTTCCCATCCACTTGTTAAATTGTCTGTACACACTGAGGCTTCTGTGATGTTTTATTTGCAAACAGTAAGGTAGAATTTGCAAAAGTCAGGTACCATTCATAAAGGGACGTCTGAACACTGACTGTATTGTCCAGGGCTGGAAGTGATCACTAGGGAGGAACCCTTAGGGGCTTCTCGCCGGGGTGGGAAAGGATCACTGGCTTTTCTGGAGGGTATCCTGGAGAATCAATTCTTGCCAGGCAAGCACTCTACCACTGAGCTACACTCCCCAGCCTCTTTTTTAAATTTTTATTTTGACACCGAGTCTAAGCTACCCAGCCTGACCTGACTTGCATTCCAACTGCTATAACTGACAGGGCAAATTGGATCCTTAGAAGTAAGAATTTTCTTTCTTTAGAGACAAGTTCCTTTTCCAAAGTTCCTCAGGCTGAGGATGTAACCACCACTGCCACCTCTCCTCGGCTAGGATAAATGTGCAGAGCCCAACAGGTCAGAGTTTGGTTTCTAGCGAAGGAACCAAGAGAAAAGAAGCTTAAAAGGGCCAGGAATAAATAAGCATGGAGCTGTTTAGGCTCTCACTGTGTTCCCTCCTCTCTCTCGTCCTTACCGTGAGACCCTTGCACACCTGAACATGGTGAAATGTTGATTCGAGGCCATCCATGGCCTGGGACCTACTTTTGAGTGAAGCCTCCAACACATTCTGGGAGGAACAGCAGTACAAGGGAAGACAATGTAGCTATGTCTTGAATGAATTAACACCCAAATTTACTAGAATCAGTATAGGTCATTTACTGACTCATTCACACCTGACAGACAAAATAAGGTAGATGCTATTAGGATCTTCCCAATTTTCTGTAAAGGAAGTTAACTCACAGAACACTGTGTGACTTGTCTACATCAAGCAACTAGTAGTGCATCTTAACTGGAATTCAAGCCAGCAGCTACAGTGTCCATTTGCTTATCAACATTTATATTATACTGCTTCTCTCTGTATGGAAATTGAAAGTAAAAAGATCTATGAAAGTAGTCATGAGATAAATGCTACATTAAATGGGGGGTTATAGGTATGATATATTGGTATCTAAATTTTAAAAATTTAAATGATTATGACATGATGTTGAGTAAGATTTACATTTTTTCAAAAACTATACATAATTGGAAACATTGTGTTGCGTGAAACAATACAAATTCTGTATGAGTCCATATATGCAGAGATAACGTGTGAGGTATATGGAGTAGACAAATTCATAGACACAGAAGTAAGATGTGGTTTCCAGCAGTGGAGGCAGTGCGAACAGAGCGACTGCTTGCCACAGATTGAACCACCAGTGTCCCCCAAACACCCACGTGTTAGTGGCTGAGTTCCCCAGCTTGGTGCTGCTGGGAAGGGTGGAAACTCGGGGGAGAACTTCAGGTCACTGGGGGGCTCCTTTCTTCTTCCCACTTCCTGGCCTTGAGCTGCACAGTGCTGCCCTGTGGTACACTCTTACCACGATGCACCACCTAGGCCCACAGCCACAGAGTTCACCAACCATGGCCTCAAACCCCTAAATTTAGGGCCAAAATAAACCTTTTTTCTTTCTAGGTTGATGACCTTGGCTATTTGTAATATGATAGAAAATTAGCACACCACCTAATGAATGCAGAGTTTCTGTCTGAGGGGATAGAAAGTTCCAGAGGTGGATAGTGGTGATGTCTCGCCGCATTGTGAACTATATACCTGAAAATGATTAAAATAGGGTGTGGTATGTTATATAGATTTAAACACAATTTTTTCCAAGTATACAGAGGGGAAATTTTCTCTACATATTTACTATTTTAAATATATTTTAATTTGTCATGTATCTTTATAAAATTAAGTCTGACAATGTCAGAAATTTTCAGGGAACCTTTGAGACTGGCCAGGTTCCCCGCAGCAGACCCCTGGTGCCTCAGCGAAGCGGGGACCCCGGGAAGCAGCACATTTCCAGGGACCTGCCGCCCGGTCAGGGTGCCTCCACATTGCGCTGAAGGCCTAAAGTTCGAGCCCCTTCCCTGCATCTGGGAACCTCTGGCCTTCTTCATCTCAAACTTGGTCATTCTGTGTCCAAGAGAGAAAGAGGAGAAGGGGGTTTATGACACAAATTTTCTGAAAACGCCAGTTCAAAAGAGGCCTGTGCAGATTCACAAGAGAAAACAGGGCACAACAAGCCACAGAGGTGTCCCTGGGGACCTGGGGAGAGAGAGCGGGGACCGTCTACATGCCTGCAGGACCTTGCCCGTATTCCCATGATTTTCTCCCCATCTGCATCGCTGACTCCATTGCCACAGGAACCCTGAGAAGAAGAGACTTTGGGTCACTTGAGTGTGTGTGGAATTTCCCCACAATATGTCTATTTAGGTCCCTTTCAGGGCCATCAGTACAGTGCAAATCCTTACCTTCCTGATCCTAAACTATTATGTCCCAAACTTTCCCAGCTTTAACTCACCCCATGTCAAATTTTAACTCCAAACTCAACTACTCATGCACCCTCCACCTCGCCCTCCACTTTCCAAGACACACACGCTTCAGACCCTCCCTTACCAGGTACGCAGCACATCTGACTTGACCTTCATTCTGGGCAGTTTGGGTGGTGCTTGAGGAAGCCCCAGGGACACTAGTGGCTGTGGACAGGCTATCATTAGAAGTTTCCCTTTGGTGTGTGGTGGGTATATGATCTTCCCCCAGACTCCTGACACTTGCACAGTACGATGGTGTGGTGGAGAAAAGGTCATTTTTCCCCTTGCCTTTCACAAGGGCTGTGGCTTGACTCCCAGTAGCAAGGACCCACAGCCACAGAAAAGAGAAACAAAGTTATTTAATCAAAGTGTTAAATGACACAAGAACATTTGGGAAATGAAGCGGTAAGTGCCCAGAAGAAACTGCATTTTTATGCTTAGGCTGCATGAAGAAGGGCTGTGGGGAGTCTGCTTTGGGATCTCAGGGTGATAAGCTGGATGGCAGGCGGCCCAGGGAATTCATCCTTTTGGTCTCCTTGGCTCCCAGCTACAGGGCAGGACTCCTGCTCCGGGAGGGTCTCGAGGCCTTTGCTAAGAGGCGGGTTTCTTTACCCAGCTCTCACACAGAAAAGTCTGGGGAAGATCAGTCAGTGACCTTCCTGCTTCCGCAGTGTTCTCAGTTTCCAAGGTGCTATGTTTTGGGGAACTGTATTCCAAGGCCCAATAATAGTTAATAAAAGTAAAATATGCTCATTTCTCTAATACATTGTTTTCTAATATCTGTGTCTTTATTCAACAAACCACCAAACCAGAAAATTCCCACTGCCTGAAGTCAGCCTGATCACAGATGTCGCCGGGGCTGGCACCGGTCTGAGACAGAACTATCTGTTTGGGGGGGGGTGTCTGTGGCTGCCTGCAAAGCCCCACCCTCTGCCGGGCTACCCCTAAACAACCTGGGTAAGCAGAGCAAAAGGGTCTTTCCCTTGGAGCCCGGCAAGGGGATGAGATACACTTAAAGCACAGTCAACTAAATCAAGCCCTGTGCTCGGACAGGGTCCTATTCCACGGGCACCGCTCTGGTGGGCTGGGAAACTGGTTTCCCTAGAGGAAGCCCCATGGCAGGAAGCCAGGTGAGGTGACTGACCCCGTGGGAGTGAATGTCACCTGCACCACAGTCGCTCAGCTCATCTGATTTTGAGATCCCCAGAATACAGAGCTACGCAAACTGGGAACACCTCACTCAGGTACAGCTCATAGGCAAGAAGGAAGGGGAGGGAGTCCAGGGCAGCTATATGAGTCATTTAAATGGTAAATGAAGACCAAAAAGACCAACGTGGGAGACAGAAAAGGGCCCATTATAATCTGCTAAGTAAACCACTTACCCATCTTGAGCTTCATTTTCTTTTGTTTGTAAAATGGCAGTAACGGAACACTGAACACTCTGGGATCTTTCAACTCTAACAACTTGATCCATCTCCAGGCACAAAGTTCACCTCTGAAGAAAATCAAGAATGCTCCCCAGGACAAAAAGAACCAAGAGTGTCTCTGTGTTAGTCTGCTTCTCATTATCGTGACAAATGATGAGTCAAATCTACTTGAAAGGCAAAAAAGTTGATTTGGGCTCATGGTTTCAAAAGTATCTGACCTCAGTCATTTGGCACTGGTGCTTTGGGCTTATGGCAGCGTCACACATCATGGTGCAAACAGAGGGGACAACAAAGCTCCTCCCTCACAGTAGCGGGGAAGTCAGAGACACAGGTCCCAATATCTGCCTCTAGAAAATTTCCTCCCACCAGGCACTGCTTCTTGTGACCAAGTCTTTCGCATATGGGCCATTAGGTGATGTTTCTCTAAATCGGAACATTCTCCTTTCCCAGATGGTGGCTGGGCTGGTGAGACAGGGGGAAAATGGGGCACCAGGAATAACTGCAGCAGCTCAAAGCCCAGATTGCTGGTAGTAAGCAGGGATTTCTACATGGATTAGCAACAATGGTAGCGAAGTAGTAATAACTGTTATGACTAACCTGTATTAACACATTGATCTTGTTTTTGTTTTTTCAGTACTGGGGATTGAACTCAAGACTTTGTGTCTGCCAAGCAGGAGCAGTGTTGCTGAGCTACATCCTCAGCCCTGAACTAATGTTTTTATGCCGACCTTGTTTATCTAAGCATTTTAACCAATGAGAAAAGTGAAAAACAAAAATCTAGGAAAGTTGTCCCACACTGCACAGTTAGGCCAGGCTGGGATGAGGTGCTCAACTATCTACTTCTCTTGGATTTAGAAATTATTTCCCTTTCCAAATCCTGACTCTGTTCCTTGGTAGCTATGTGACCTTGAGCAAGCCACAAAGCCTCCATTAACTCAACTTCTTCATCAATAATGCCAAAAGTACCTACTTTGTTCAAAGTGTTGGAGGGAATAAGCGAAGTGTCCAGCCTAATGGTGCCATTACTGTAACCATATTTTCTATAACTGCAGCCCCTGGTGTAAGCTATACAAGGAAATGTGACCAATAGAAGTCCTTACATGGTATGCAGATGGCTGCAGAGTCAGGGTCCAAGTGAAGCAGTTAATTTTGTATAAATGTGAGCTCTTTGTCTCACGATTACAAAGAATGAAATCATAGACAAAAGGAGGAAGTTAAGAGAGTGTTTACTGAAAAAAATTATAAGATAATTAGCTCTTATGGATACCTGGCAGAAGGGAATTCCAGAAGGGGAATTGCTGATGTGCTTTCTTTATTTTGGTTTTATACAGATAAGCAGAACATAGGAGGCTTCATAGAGTTTCTAAAAATCAGTTACTTATCTATGAACTGATTGTCCTGCATTTCTAAATTTTTCCAACTCAGAGATTATGGAGGAACTGACAACTAATTTAGTACACTCTATCTAAGAACGTTCTTCCTGTTTTCATTTGTAAGCTTAACCGGCTGTGGTCTTGGCCATAAAGACCTAGGCAACAGTGGTATTGGAGGCTGGGAGAGTACTTAGTACACTGCAGGAACTGAGACTTGGACTTCCTCTGTGGTCTCCTCCTAGGCAGTGATGCACCCAGTGCATGGCCCCCATCACAGCAGCCATATTTGAACAAATGATTCTCGTACCCACAGAACCTAATGATGAGATATCTCTGGAGATGAAGACTATAAAGAAGGAACAATAGCTAACTGAGAAAAACAAGACTCTGAAAAGTCTCCTTGTGATTGAAAGCTCAAAGAATTTGCTAAGGAAAATTACCAAAATGAACCATATTTTGGAAAGGTGGGATGACGAAGATGTTTTCTCTGAGAGCTTTCCAACTTATTTCCTTCAGATTATGGACCTTAAAAAATGGGATAGACCCAGCACTCAGGAGGCAGAGGCAGGAGGACTGCTAAGTTTGAGACTTGCCTGACCTACATAGTCCTCAGGGCCAGCCTGAACTACAAAGTGAAACCCTGTCTCAAAAAAAAAAAAAAAAGGATACATTGGAGCTGGAGGCCAAGCATGACCAGAAACTAAAAAACTAACAGAATGAGCAGGAAGCATATCTTGTTAGTGAGCACCCTCTGAGAATGGAAACCATTCCTCTGTATAGATTTGGGCAACTATGGGGGCTAATTGTGTTATTAGACAACTGTGGGTTAAGGAGGTAACTGTGCTCTTTGTAGAACATACTGGAGTAACTGTGACAACTTCTATAATCTGACACCAATGGAGCGTAACGGACTCAGAAAGACCTGCCAGAACTCTGCTCTCCCCGGCCCCTGCTGCTCTGCTTTGTGTAAATCGTGATTTCTATATTCCCAGGGAAATTCCAACAGAATTAAGCTGCATAGATATAAAAAGAATTATATGAAGAAGTGCAAACTTCTATTTAGGTCTCTCACAGTAGACAGGAGCCACTCACTGAGCCACAGCATTAGAAGCCACTTTTTGCTCCTATTTCTGTGTTAAGAGGGACCTTGATGCCCAGGGTCGTCAGTTTCCCAGTTCACCTATAGCATTCCCATCTTTCAGACAAAATCTTCCCTTAACTGGGCAGGAGAGCATGCATGTACATCAAGCTATCCTCCTGGGATGCAAAATGTCTCTTCAAGTAAAAGAACTTGGAGCTGAATGCATAGAGAAAGTCAACAATATTTATGAAAGATAAAGAAAACAGTGATAAGCTTATGAAATGGAAGGAAGTGAAGTTCCTGAACAGCCAATATAAAACTCTGAAGGACCAGGGCCTGAAGGCTGCCATTACTCACATGGCCTTGGAAAGAATGCCAAGCATCATTGTCTTTCTTTTTCTTTCTGGTACTGGGGATTGAACTCATGACCTTGTGCTTGCCAGGCAGCCACGGTATCACTTAGCTACATCCCCAGCCCTTCAAACATCATTTTCACGCTGATATTTTATAGCCAGAGGTCACTAGAAACATGTAACTTATTTCCTGAGAATGAACTTCAGTCCTCTAGATGGACTACTTTCAGCTTGCATGAAAAAGATATGCTGGAAACGGCAGGCAGAGAAAATGAGAAAATTTATTTTGTTGAGAAAAAAATAAATCTGTGGGAATTATAGAACCGGATGTATAAAACTTTAAAAATTTGGGAATTCAGGTTATGCTAATTCTGTTAGGGTTTCTTGAGGCTGGATTCTGTTGCCACTGAGAAGACTTCTTTTTGTGGATGGTTTCTGGTGACCCCACAAAGAGGACCATCTTCCTGAGCCTGTGAAGACAGGTCTCATGTTCCACCAGTCTGTGGCTCGTGATTTAGAAAGAGTGTCTTCCTTCTCCTCTGCCTGTACCGAGGAGACTGAGGAGGACTCCACTGCGCTCATCTTTTGGCCATTACTTTCTCCACTTCCCATCTGCCAAGAAAAGGAACACTAGTTAGATAAATATAACATCAGAGCCAGAATTTACTAATGGAACTCAAATCCTTTCACTAGATAGAGATGCTTCATCCAAAAAACCCCTTCTATCTCCTTTAGTGCTTCTTCTGTCCCTATGTCTCCTTCCTCCTTTCCTTGCACTCACCCTGCTCCCCCTCTGGATCAGACATCCAGAGCACAGCCTCCTTCACGGATCAGGGCAAAGCTCGGTGATGTTCACCCTCCCACCTCCACCAAGCCTGTCCCCTCCTCTCCTGGGAGGCATCTCTGTCTTTAGCTTAGCAAGTTCACATTGCTCGAGCATCAAAGACATCATGAGCCTTGGGTGACATCATTATTTTCCAGGAGTTTGCACCGGGGAAAGTCTTGACAGGTATCATATTCTTCGTGACTGACCTGAGCACCATGTGGAAGAGAGCTGCTGCCTAGCTGCAGGTCTTCTGAGCATCTTTGCCATATTTCTGAATTTATTCATCATATTCCTGATTTTCGTATTTTTTTCTGTATTTGTTCCTCATTGATTTTTATTGTCCTCTTTTTCATCTTTGGTAGATTCAGAAAGGACAAAATCATTGTGTTTGTCATATATCTGACTGTGCTCATCAAACTCCTGATTCTTTGTTTTGTTTCCCTGAATTCTTTTCTTGTCTTTCTGATTTTCATTGTCCTCTTTGCTGTTTTCTTCATTGTGCTCTTGATTTCCTAGTAATGACTCAGCAGTTTTCTGATCAATCCATTGAGTAGTCAGTTGGTTGCCTTCTGTTTTCTGGGCTTTTGTCCATGTTACGGTTGTCTCCAGTGAAATTAAAATAAGTACTAAGTCTTCATTTCCAAAGTGTATATCATGATCCTGGACCAGGTCATCAAAATATGCTTTGCAAACCTTGTTTGGGTCCTGTTGTGTTAGAACTTTCCTCTCAGTGTATCATCTTATACTTTTCGCTCCTTCTGTTTCTTCCACAGGAGGTAGATCGTGGACTGAACAACCTACCACGCATTTTTCAGGCCATGTCATAGTCTCACCGAGACAGTGTAATCTTTGAAGGATACTGGGGAAAAGGGAAGATCACCCATGGGGGTTCTCCTCAGAATTGAGTTTTGAATAGGACTCCTTTAAATCTGAGGTATCATTGCTGGAGAATGAGGATACCATGAAATTATATGGTTGAACTTTTCAGTTCATATCAGGTCCTGAGGCTTCAGAAGAAAAAAATTAAGAAATTATACTGAGAAGAAGGAAAGTGTTGCAATATGTTCTGTTTCCTTTTCTATTCTGAATTATCTCATTCAGCTAAAAGTAAATTCTATAAATCCCTCTCCTAAAAGGGGAAGAAAAGGCAAATCTCTCTATCTTGTATCATTGTATAATAATCTTCTCTACCAGACATCACCAGATTGCTCTCATTCTTTGTCTTATGACAACTGAAATAACTTACACCAGGAAGGTATAAGGATAAAAATAATATTTCATTGATTTTACCATCCAGGGATAAGAATTACCATCACTAGGGCAGTTTATTAGATTTTAAAATAATATTTATTTTTACTTTGATGCATATATGTGTGTATATCATACATATATACACATATCCATATATATATGTGTATGTTAATAAATTTTATGGCACATCCTATGGTAATCATAAATGGTTTCTTGAGGATTCTTAATCTCATCAATGATGTCATTAATTACCTATTAAAACCATTAGGTTAGGTGGTTAATGACCATTAGAGTATTAAGACCACTAAAAATGGTCCTATCAATGACCATTGGGTATAACGCTGGATACCCATTTGTTTGTCCTTTCGTGTCTGTCACTATATTTTTATATGGGAGATCTAGGGCCATATGTTTATAAATACATTGAAGTCTTAATGATAACCCATACTAAATGACTTTCAAAGAGCCTATAGCCATGACCATCATGGATATAACTGCCAATGACATATTTAGTCCACATCTTCCCATGATGTTCTTGCTATAAGTAGACACAGAAGAGCACTTAGGCAGACAGACACACACACACACACACACACACGCACACAAAATGTATACTCTCTCGCACATTCCCAGGTGCTGGGCTTTGCTTATTTCTCTCTAAAAGTATATTCACTAAAGGATCATGTACCAGCTTAGACACTAGGAAAAAATTTCCCTTGGCTTATTGTAATCCAGCCTGGTCCAGTTACCATGCCATCTCCATAATCCAACAGCCTCAGGAGGGTGAGCAGAGATGCGGAATCACAACACCCAGACTCCATGTCGGTTGAGAGGTTTCTTCTTTATTTTTTACGGAAGTTACAGGCATTTACATAGGGCACCTTGGGATGTGATTGGATGAGAGGGAGGGAGCAGTGCTCATGGCAGGGTGTGATTAGGTGCAAGGGCAAAGCAGCATTTAGCAATGCATGTTTGCATCTGTGTGTTGCTATGGTTTCTTAAAGGGGCATAGCATCTTTTTGTCCACCAGGAGAGAGAGAGAAAGGGAAGGAGGGAGGGAGGGAGAGAGCTTATCCCCCTCCCTCACCAGTGTAGGATATATAATTTGTTTCTCAGTTTATGGCAGTGCACTTCGGACCTTCTTCCTATGTAAAAACCATAAGGCTTTTTGTCACATTTACTACACAGTGATATTTTATTAAGTGGAGCCCATAGCTTTAAAAACTAAAGTGAATTAACCCATTAGACAAAATACAAAACTCTTATTTTAACACTGTTTTAAGTATAATTTTTACTGATGTGAGTTTGAGGTTAGGTGGTAATGTTTCCAAAGTCCAGAAGGTGAGGGTTTCTTTTACCTCACAATCTTTTCCCACTAGGAAGACATTCACACACCAAATAACTGGACTTTAGCTTAAGAAAAGAGCTCCTCCATGAGTTCCAAGTTTAGGCACTTATTATGTAGTTTTAGGGAGACAGAGTGGGCCTGAGTTAAGTGTGCGGTGTCTGTTAAAGAGTTTCTCCTTCTGAAATTTGGGCTCTGAGTAGGGCAGGTGGGTGTGTTCTCATAGTTTTTAATTGAACCCAGGTCATATGTGTCCTGGAATCTTGCATGCCTCACATTTTGCTTGGCCTGAATACACTTACTGTTTTTGTTGACATGTGTAAGGGCTTGAGAATACTAAGGCTGTACAGCAGTACACTTACAGCTGGCCATGATGAGAGGAATTACACAGACTCAAATTGTACTGAGTGCTGGCCATTCTGGTCAAAGTTCATGCCTCACATATGAAACAGGTCCAAGGAAGATCAAATACAGTAAAACCTTGGTTTACAACTGTAATTGTTTCTGGAAACATGCTTTTAATCCAAACCAGTTGTATGTCAAAGTGACTTTTTCCATAAGAAGAAATAGAAACTCAGATGGTTCATCCCACAACTCAAAACTATTTATGTAAAAATGGAGGACTGCTGAGTTCAAGTCTTGCCTGAGCTACATAGTGAGCTCAGGGCCAGCCTGAACTACAAAGCAAGACCCTGTATCAAAAAAAAAAAAAGATTATGATGTTACAATACAAACTAATAAATAAAATGTAAATAAAAATAAATTAACTTGCACTTACCTTTGAAAACCTTCATGACTGGTATGAGGGAGACAAAAAAGAGGAGGGCTATTATGTAGGATGACTTCACTATCATTAATGGAATTACTGCTGTCTTGTTGGCTTGATGAGATCTTTTATTTTTGTGCCTCTTAGCCGGGAACATAGTCAGTGACACTTGCTTTTGTCTCCTTTTGAGAACTTCATGGAAAGGTGGCATTGCATTTTCATTCAGCAGGTTCATCAGTCAGACTGCTACAGCCTTATTTGGGTAGTGTTTTTCTACAAAATTTGGAAGTGTTTTCCACATTTTACACATCTCCCTAATCTCATTTGAACTGGAGGATTGCTCTCCCCTTTTCTCCTTCTCCTCTGTAGATGAGACCTCCATAACCCCTTGCTGTTGGAAAACAATCACCCACAATTCTACAGCAAGGTGGGAAGGCAGAGGAAGAGAGAGGGGAACCACTGGTCATTTGTGATCATGTGACATTTGGCAAAATGTACTACTGGCATTGCAAGACAGGACTCATTTATCAAGTGAAAATTTATTAGAGCTGTTTACTCATCTTGTGGAACCCTCACGGAACAAGTTACTCATGATCCAAGGTTTTTATCATATAAAACCAGGGTATAGTGTGGATAACCTGTGGCCACAGAGTAGTTGTGGGTATTTTCATCTCCCTTTTTTTTTTTTTTTTTTGAGACAGGGTCTCACTTTGTAGTTCAGGCTGGCCCTGAACTCACTATGTAGCCCAGGCAAGCCTCAAACTCAGCAATCCTCCTGTCTCTGCCTCCCGAGTGCTGGGATGATAAGCATGAACCACCACACCCAGCATCCCCTTTATAACTGTAAAACCAACCACCTGATATAAACACTCACATTTAGGACAACAGGTGTGCCCATTTCTACTGTGCATGTCTTTGTTAATAGGGAGCATTTAATTTCACCTGGAAAAAGGGACTCAAGATGTTGTTTTCCATAACCAGTCTGTTTATAAATAACTGACCACATTCTTTAGGACAGCAAGGTCAGTCGGGCAGAAGTGGGGCTGCTCACTGGGAGTGTTAACTCCTTCATCGTGTGGGTGAGCACTGTACCATATCGCTAATTGTGCCTCCATAATCCTGTTTTCTGTCCTGACTCCAGCTCACTGCAGTCCTTCTGCTGGCTCTTTGTCACCCTTCTCTCCATTTTTAGTCCTTGGTACAAATGTCACTGCATCACTACAGAAAGGGTTGTGTGATTTTCTGCTGAGGATAGTCATGAGGTTTTTTTAGGTTAGACAAAAGTGTAAAAAGAAGGTGAAAGTTCTGGCTTCTTCTCAGACAACTGAGATGATAGATTATCCAAAAGTTGGTCTTTAATAGGCATAGCTTGCTACATACTTGAAACATGAACGTTATCTTAGACAGACCAGTTCGTCTATGTGCCTTCTCTCTCCAAAATATATTCTTTTGGATTTATGATAGAAAGGGAGCTATTCTTAGAAATGAACAAAAAAAAATCTTTATCTTTTTTCCACATTTAATTTGAGAGGCCAAATAGGAAACAGAGAAAACTTTTTGTGATTAAAAGGAGACTATAGATAAAGAGAGAAGGAAGGAAGTGGAGGTGGAAGTAAAAGAATTAAGATGTGCACGTTATGTACCTGTACCTACTCCTCACATTCAGTGTCATCGTGTACTGCAAACACATACTAGTCAAAAATTAAAAACTTAAAAATTAAGCTCACCTGGGCTGGAGATTTAGCTCAGTGGTTCCAGCGCCTGTCTCACAAGTGCAAGGTCCTGAGTTCGATCCCCAGTGACCACATACAATGCTGGGCGTGAAGACTCGCGCCCACCAGCAATCAATACCACATACCACAGTGCCAGGCATGGTGGCTCACGCCTGTAATCCCAGCACTCGGAAGGCAGAGACAGGAGGATTGCTGAGTTCAAGGCTTGCCTGGGCTACATAGTGAGCTCAGGGCCAGCCTGAACTACAAAGCGAGACCCTGTCTCAAAAAAAAAAAAAAAAGCTCACCTAGCCACACGATTTGAATTAGTTCTTCACTCACTGTGTGTGCTATTTTCTTTTTTATCCAGCCAACTCTGCTCCGCACCATTATACCTTATTATCCAGGGAGGAGCTATATGAGGGATTTAAGTGGTTCTAGGAAGCCCTGTCCAAGTCCCAAGAAGCTCTCACCCTAGCTGCCATAATCTTTGGGGCAAATGCTAAACCTCCCCAACTGCCTCTCTCTGCACACCTGGTTTCCGCTCGTCAGCCTGGTTTCCACTTGGGAATACGGAGTGGGCAAGGCAGCATCTTGCCCCCTAGTCCCTGCGGCCCTTTCTCCTCCTTTGAGGGATGCATGGGGGCAAAGTGACTCCCAGGCCATGGTGGGGACGGGAGAGAGAGGAAGAAGTGAGCACAGTGAAAGCCAAGCCCCTGGCCCCATAGGACAAGAGGGATGTGTGTGTGTGTGTGTGTGTGTGTTTCAGCTCCATACGTGTGCAGCTCTACTGAATCCTGAAACTACAGAGTACATGTAGAATTTAAACAACCCTATTATACAAATTATGTAAGTTGATAAATAGTTTATGTACTTATACTGGTTAATTAGCCAAAATTATCCACTAGGATGGTGCATAACTAGTAACTGAAGTTTCAGATGTTCAGCATAGCCTCTGGGCTGTGGGGACTGTGGGGCCCCCGGGCCTCAGCATCTCTCACACTCCACAGTCTGCATCTGTGAGCTCCGGGGTCCTCCACACAGTAAACTGCCTTGTGCAGTGAAGAATCTCTTATCCCTTCTACATCTGTGTGCTATGTTCCATCTGGAAGAAAATGAGCCTCCTGGGTCCCCTCAAATGCAAATGAAATTGCTCTTTGCCAGGCTCCGAGTTTCTCCCTCATCCCAGAGTCTGTCTGGTCTGTATCCAGCCCCTGCCCATGTTCCTCAGCCTGCGGCTGTGTCCACTCTGGCGCTCCGGCCCACATCCAAGCTTGCAGCACTTGCTCCACCTAAGAAGCACCAGCCACTGCTAGAAGCAGTATGTCACAGCTGCCCGAGGCGGAGAGCCCTGGGAAGGAGGCACAGCCCAGGAAGGCTCTGGTGCTTCGGCCCCGTCTGTCTGCAGCCCACTGCCTCAGCCCACACCTGAGTCCTGCTCCACACCCACCCAAGGGGCTCGGACGCTGGACTGTGAGTGGCGTGGATCTGCCTCTTATCTTCATGCAAGAGAACAGTCCCGTCAGAAGCAGTTTGCTGGAGACCGATTCTGCTGCTGAGTCTGAAGCCGGGGTCCCTCCATGTACAGAGGGGCTACGGGCTGCTCTTATCCCCGGGGACAGTTGGGACAGTTATGCTCCAGGCTGGATCTGCTCCTGGTTCTCAGCCTCAGGTGCACATCAGAATCACTAGAGAGCTTCTTAAAGCCCCGGTGCTGGGCCTCACCAGCTCCAGTAAACGAGAACCTCTGGGGTGAGGTCGGGCTGCAGCTAAACCCTGCTCGGTGCCTCCAACACCGGCCCTGGACTCGGGAACCTCCAAGGTGTCTCTTCTCCAACGCGGGCAGTGTTCCAAGGCTGTGGTGACACAGACACTCTGGCATTTTGCTCCTCTTCTCCCCATCAAGGGATCTGGGAGGCTAATTGCTCTTGCAGTAAACAGAACTGAGCTCATGGAAATGAAGCTGCCCCTGATAACATGGAATCGGCACAGTGCTTTGTACTCTTCAATTTCCTTAACAACAAAAGGTGGTAAACTGCTGCCCAGTTAGGCTTCCAGTGGAGAGGAAGAAACCCCACCAGGGCCCACAGAGAAGGGCCCGCCGAGGCCTTTTCCACCACCTCCAGTCCCTGGCTCAAGCCTCCTCGTTCTTCACCCCGACACGGGAGCTCCTACCCGGGGCCAGACTCTCAGAAGCCCACAGCCCTGCCCTGCAGTGGAAAATAATAGCGATGCAGGGACCTCTGTAATGATGTCAATTTGTGAGAAGTGTTTGGCAGTAAGCACCACGCTGAGAACAATGGCGATAGCAGAAAGGCCCACAAGAAGGTTATGTCCCACAGAGAGCAGTATCCAAACAAGGAGGCAGAGCCGTACAGAGCCAGACAGCTCACAAGTGGGTACATGCACTTGGGGTCAGGGGACTAGGTGAGAACTGTATAAAAAGAAATGCTTTTGCCCAGCACTTGGTGAAATGGAGGGGCTTCAGAGCAGGAGGCCTCTCCCAGCGGGCAGGCCAACTAGGACATGGAACTGTGAAGCCTCTTCACCAGCTGGGCACAGATTCCCGAGCACCTCAGGAGCCAGGCCACTGTGAGAGTGCCTTCCTCTATCCAGAGCTCCCTGGCACTATGACTCTTCAGCACTGAGGCAGTCCAGACTCCAGGGCCCAAGCTGAATGCCTCTCCCACCAGGTTGTGTCCCTTTCTCTGGAGAGTGACAGGGAGCAGCTTCTATGACACACAGGGGAGACTTGTTTTCCTTCTCTGTGGAGTTTCTCTGTCCACCTCCTGGTGCAGTTACAGAGAATGGACAGGATCTTGAGACTTCTGCACAAGAATGCTGTGAAATACACACATGCACACACACCATGACCCACCACTCCCTATCTAGGGTCCATGGCAAAATCTGGGCAGTAATTCCAACCACTCATTTCAGGCTATCCCTGCAGTAGTAGCTCCATATTTTCCCACTAGATGGAGCCCTTGACTTCTATGGCTCGTTTTTGTAGATCCTTTAATTTGGTTTGGAAGGCTGCTCAGAAATTTTATTCAAAACAGAGGGATATCTTTTATAGGAAGTGGCCATAGGCTAAAAGCAGAAAGATCCTCAGAAATATCCTTCCTGTATCTTCCTTAATTAGCAAGTGTAACAAAAACAAGTGAAGATCTTTATAGAGGGAAACTAGCAGATCTAAAATATGGATATGACTACTGTAAAAAATCATTTTGAAAAACTTTCCTCTAATGGGGTCTCTCATCTGAGGCAGGCCAGAGTCATGAGCCCTGAATAATCAGGCTTAAAAAAATCCTTATTTTTCCCTCATTACTGTCACTATTTTGCTTGATCACTGGAGGCCTGTTTCTTCTTGGTCCTTCCTAAGCACCCAAACCCACAGTCAAAAGGATAGGGAAAGAAGGGAGTTGGAAGCTAAGCCCCTACTAGCAAAAAGGCAACTAAATTGTTCAAATGCAAACCCATTTTGCTGAGTTGTTTCCAGTCATTGTACCTTTTGAAGTAAAATGGCATGGATATTTATCCCCCACATCAATAGTGACAACCCTATGGCACCTCTCTTACTCCTTCATCTGTACAAAGACCTCTTCTGACATTTTAGGCAGAGTCTAGTTGATGCCAGGAGAACAAAAACAAAAGGACACTCACTGTCTTTGTGAGGCAACACTTTAACCCAAGAAAAACAACTCTGGCTAGAAAACAGTACAGAGACATATTTTTCACATCATTTCAGAACTTTGCAAGTGTAAATAAAGCCATTACGCTGTGCACTTTGAGGATAATTTTGAGAGAAGAACCTTTGAAAACTTGCACTGCTCACATTTCCTTTTTCTGTGAAAACCTTTGGATATATTTTTGATATACAATCCATTGGTTAGGATCAGCCAGTCTTTGGGTATATGGTCATTGCAGAAGCAAACGCCTTTGGTCACTTGGTCATGGTACTTCACAATTTTCACTCAAATTTTCAGGTGCAGGCCTCTCCCACCAGGAAGGAGACATTGGGCTTTGTTTTCACCACATTCTGGGAGAAGGTGTGAGATAGTTCTTTAGGAAGTAAAATTAGAACATAAGTCATTTGAGAAGATGGCCTTGAAGAAATTTACTTCTGGGGCCAGAGGGTATGTCAACACCGCATACCACAATGCCAGGCGTGGTGGCTCATGCCTGTAATCCCAGCACTTGGGAGGCAGAGACAAGAGGATTGCTGAGTTCGTGGCGGCTTGCCTGGGCACCATAGTGAGCTCAGGGCCAGCCTGAACTACAAAGCGAGACCCTGTCTCCAAAAAGCAAAAAAAAAAAAAAAAAAAGAAATTTACTTCTCTCAACACACTTCTATATCCTGATCATAAGCTAAAAGAATATATCTAGCTTTGTTCTAGTGGTAATCTGTGTTAATTATGTATACTTTCAGCAGAGCCACAAATATCTTCTAAGAGGTTTGTGGTGATTAATTTTGTCAACTTGATTAGATTGAGACACCTAGAAAATAAGTAAAACACACTTCTGAATATGTCTGAGTATTTCCAAAGATGACTAGACATAAGCGTTCTAATTTCATTGGTGGATTAATCCATTGATGAAGTCATAATTTGACAGCATTACTGGGGGAATAGAAACTGAGCCTGGGGGGAGTGAATCATGAGAGCATGACCTTGAAGACCTTGGCCTTTCATCTGGTACTATCGGTCTCTCTGCTTCCGTTCCAAGGGGGAGAGCAGCTTTCTTCCTCTTTGCCCTTCTTTCATGATGTTTCTGCCCTATCACAAGCCTAAAAGCAATGTATCCAACTGACCATAGGCTGGCACCTCTGAAACTGTTAGTCAGAATAAAGCTTTCCTCCTCTAAACTGACATTCTCAGGCATTATGTTATGCTGCTGAAAATCTGGTGAACATACTACCTCTATAAAAGGACGCCCATCTTTTTCAAACAAGTACAATGGACCAACCCAAATGAGTGAATCCATGCCCTGGAGATCACTCCTTGCCAGCCGAAAGACCCCAAGAGTTGAGACTGTATTTTCCTATCTCCAATTCTTGGCCTAAATAAAAGCTGGACTTCAATTAAAGTTTGTTGAGGAAAACTGACTGACTGCTTTGTTGTTCTGTGGACACTGCCCAGTGTATATGCCTAGAATTAAGGGACTCCCAAGATCAGGGGTTGGTTTAAGCTACCAAGATTATGGTCATTTGTTCTGACAGCAACAGGTAACTCCTACAGGTACCTTCTATGACCAGGCACTAAGCCAGCCAACAGGGAGGCAGATGCACTCAGCCTCCCTGGGACACACAGTGCTGTATGTATGGTCAGAAAAGTATACATGTATAGTTGACCAAATCTGAAGTCTTGCACCGAGCTCTGAGTAAGCACTGACTAGAAGGTGCTCTCCTCTTCCTAGGGAACTCCAGGAAGTCTTCCTGCAGGGAGAGGCCTTTCAACTGAGCCCGGGAGGCCAAGAGCAGGTGTCTGTCTGAAGAGCTCCATGCTCATATGGTTTCAGGCTGTCCAGTTAGATCTCATTTATGGTGTAAGCGCTGACATGAGAATGTTTCTTTATCATCCAGATTGATCCTGACTCCTGATCCTCAAAGTATGGCCCAGTGGCCAGGAGCATCAGCGTCTTCAGAGATTTCATGAAAAATTCTGGCTCCCAGAACTGGAAAAGGCAGAATCTGCATTCTAACACAACCCCCAGGGGGCGCTTGTGTGCATGAGAGCTCGAGAATCCCTGTGCTCAGGAATGGTGTTCTCATCCTCCTTGTCAGGTATAGTGAGAAGAGCCCCGGCTTCAAGAAATGTCTCCCTAGTACAAACCTGGTTGGATGAGGGGTCCTTCCAAAGACCAGCACACTGTATGGCCAAGCTCAGAACACTGCACCTGGGTTCTGTGCTGTTGTCTAGTATTTGCAGAAATATATACACATTCCACTCAGATAACTCCTGTGCAAAAGTTAAGTTGGTCACAGACATCACTCATTTCTTGGTTAGAAAACATGACTTCAGCTCTTGTACTTCTTTTTTTTAAAATTGAATTATTTGTTGATAATTTTATATGCAGCTCACAATCACACTCAATATTGAGGAATTTTTACCAGTATATGACACAAGTTAATTCTCATTTTTACCCATACCTTACCTACCCACAATCCCCACCCCTAATATACATTTCTTTTTCTTTTTTATACATTTCTATTTTTAATACATTTCTATTTCTTTTTCTTTCCAAATCATATTTATTCTTTCCCCTCATCACATTCCCCTACCACATTCCCTTTGAATATTTCCTATTTTACAAAATCTATCATATAGTATAAAGGGGGGGGAGGAGGTGTGGGTGGGTAGGGATATGGGTAAAAACGAGAATTAACTTGTGTCATATACTGGTACAAATTCCCCGATGTTATACGTGATTTTGAGATGTATATAAATTGTACCAATAAATAATTCAATTAAAATTTTAAAAAATCTATCATACATTCTACAATTCATTTACATCCACAGGTTCTCATACCAGAGAAAAGATACAGTATTTACATATCTGTGATCTATTTGTTTTGCTTATTAGTGTGTCCTCAAGGTGTATCCATTTGCACATAAATGAGTGAAACTTGTCATTCTTTATGGCAGAGCTCTCATACTTCTAATGGAGCGATTTTTTGCCCTCTGATTTGATCTCACTCACTCCTATGGCAATTTACCCAACAGCTCAGTTTTCACATTTCTGAGTTTCAGTTTACTCCTGCCATTGGTAGAAGCAGTCAGGAAGCTGCATCATAGCTAAGTCTAGGCTTTCAGACTTTCAGTCTTGTGAAATGACCAGCAGCCCTTAGTAGGCTGCACTCCCCAGTCTCCTGCCCCTTTGCTGGGTTGGTTGGAACTCCATCTCTGTCACAGATGAGCTATCTCTTACCCCACTGGAAGCTGGGAAGCACTTGTACCCCAGGGGTTGAGAGTCTGTTACCTTTGTGAGGCACAGCTAATTCTGGCTTTCTGAAGGTTTGCACAGAGCACAGTCCAGGATTCTGCACTCAAATGGAGTGGAAGTATCTTGCCTGAGTCTGCAATCTTAAAACTCAGAGATTTTGTCTTTGACTTGATATTTTCTATGTGGAGTCTGAGAGAATAGTGTAACTTATACCAGGGACCTGGTCCTCTGTTCTCAGGGTCACACCTCCCTCCCACCTCTTCCCTTGAAGGGGTTCTCCCCCTACCCAGGGCCTTCTTCACCACTCCCCAGACCAGACTGACTCCAAGAGGGTTACAGCCAGCCATGCACCTCTCAGTGTACCTGCACCCTCACCTCATTGGGTGGCAGGATGGTGTCCCAGCCACGTCTGCACTCTTCTGTGAGGACCCTTGTTCCCCAAAGGAGTGAACATGAAATAGCAAGTTTAAAAAAAATAACAACCCAAGAGAGACCACAAAAAAAGAGGAAGAAGCATTTCTCTTGTTTTCTTTTAATTGTTGTAAAGTTCACATAAGATTACCTTCTTAACCATTTTTATACCTTCAGTCCAGTAATATGAAGCTATTCACATTGTTCTGCAGTCAATCTGCAGAACTGTTTCATCCTGTAAAACTGAAACTCGAGGGGCCAGAGATTTAGCTCAATGGTTCCAGCGCCTGCCTCACAAACACAAGACCCTGGGTTCTATCCCCGGTAACCATATATAATGCTGGGCGTGGTGACTCACGCCCACCAGCCATCAATACCACATACCACAGTGCCAGGTGTGGTGGCTCACGCCTATAATCCCAGCACTCGGGAGGTAGAGACAGGAGGGTTGCTGAGTTCCAGGCTTGCCTGGGCCACATAGTGATCTCAGGGCCAGCCTGAATTACAAAGCGAGACCCTGTCTCAAAAAAAACTGAAAGGAGATCTATTACACATAATCTCCCACTTTCTCTCCTCTAAGCTCCTGGTAAGTACTATTCTACTTGTTTATCTGAATCTGACACTCTAGTTCACGTAAGTGGGAACATACCAGATTTATCTTCTTGTGACTGCTCTATTCCACTTAACATAGTATCCCCAAGACTCACCCATGTTGTAGCAAATGTCAGAATTTCCTTCCTTTCTTAGGCTGAATTCTACTCCATTGTACACATGGACCACATTTTGTTTAGCCATTCATCCATCAGTAAATACTTCAGTTGCTTCCACGTCTTGGCTAATGATGCTATAAACATGTGTGTGCAAACATCTTTGATTCTGCTTTCAACTTGTTTGCATAAATACCCGGAAGTGAAATTGCTGGGTCAAGTGCACTCTTGCCTTTTGAATATTTTTTATTTTAAATGGGGCTGTGTAAATTATGCAGCTGGCTGTGCCATGACCAGCCAGGGTATGTATTAATCATCAATACCAAAGGACAGCCAAGCTAATAGCTCTCTGCCAGCCTTCCAAACTAAAGGACTTAAAAAATATGTATGATTTCCTAGTGTCACTGCACTGCAGAGCAAATGAGAAAAGTGAGACACTGAGTCTGAGGGCCCACCCCCACCTGCATCACCACCAATCAGGAGCACATTCTGGGAGCAGTTTTCATTTACACATGTATGTCAGCGTTCAGTATGTGTGGGCTGAACTTGAACAAGGTCCCTGATCAATTAAGAGCACTGAGGACAAAGTAAGAAACACACACAACTAACTGTGCACCTGGTGGTTCATCATGACAAATACTATAAAGGACAAGAGTGGAACTCTGCCAGGCAGGGAAACTGCCTGGGCACTGGTCTCCAATCCTACCTGCAAGGGGTTGAAACAGTAGGGCAGGAGTTTCTAAACTGGCACATGAGATGATTGTAGGTAGCACATTAAGTACCTTTTATTTTTAATAGATACTTTAATAAGTACCTTTTTATTTTTAATCAACATCTAGAAATATATACATCTGTACATTAAACCCTCTTTTTTTAAGTGTTTCTTGGATGGAGCTCAGATTTAAGAAAGTTACATGAGTATAAATAAATACAAACTAAATATAAAGGGAATGTTAAAAATATAAAGGAAAGGTTAAAAATATAAATAAATCAAATAAAAACTGTCCAGATAAGAACAAAAATCTAGAGTGCAACTAAAATTTATACATTTTGAAAACTTCCTCTGGATTTTACAAATATGGTTTTTAATACAGGCACCTTAAAAGTTAAAAGGAAAGGACCAGAGATTTA